>JABFOV010000084.1:0-57599 GCA_022817685.1 Aradophagus sp. ZL-2020 | reverse complement strand
GGTGATAGGTGCAACGTAAAAAAGTAACAGTGCCAGTGCCTGCAGGAGTTGAAGATGGTCAGACTATTCGAATGACTGTTGGGAACAAGGAGGTGTTTGTGACATTCCGCGTGGAGAAATCGAGGTATTTCAGACGAGATGGATCAGATGTGCACACAGACGCAGAAATTTCGTTGTCCCAGGCTGTGTTTGGTGGTGCTATAAGAATAGAAGGAATTTATGAAGATCACACTGTTCAAATTAAGCCAGGCACGTCATCACATACATTAATACAACTCGCAGGCAAGGGTTTAAAAAAAGTTGATTCGCCAGGTTATGGCGACCATTATGTCAATATCAAAATCAAGGCTCCGCGCTCGTTGTCGGAAAAACAAAAAGCTTTGATGCAAGCTTATGCGGAATTGGAAACAGACACGCCTGGAACAATCTACGGTGTGACGACAAAACGAGATGGTAAGAATAAATGAGAAAATTGTCGAGGAAAGAAACTGTGACTAGAACAATTAAAATAAATGTATGAATATATATGAGGCAAGAATATATTTGAATATATATTCAAGACAATTATCAGTTTTAGTTGTAAGGATAGAGATTAATTTACAAGATGTTTGTATTTTTAACGACTGAGTTTTATACACAAAATAAAAAAAGAAAAAAAGAAAATACAATAGAATGTTTGTAAAAAGACAGGTTTGAGTTGTTATTTAATTAATAAAAATTTTGATAGGTTGTGATATTTTCTGTCAGTAAGGAAAACTAACCAGATTAGGTATAATTATTAATAATATTTAACTTATGATGTTTTCATTACATTGAAAAAAAACATTGGTCATTTAAAATAATACATTTATGAAACATTTTTAAGAATTATATACTATCAGATATATAGTAGATCATCTAAGTAAAAAAATTACGGCTTGAGTTTCTCCGAGTGGCTTTTTAAAGTTAATGCATATAAAATTGAAGATGAATCACAAATCTAACCGTCCAGTAAAATCGGAATCATTTTCTTTTTAGGCAACACGGAGAATACTCAAACCGAAAAGAGTGATGGTCTACTCGATAGGGTGAAGAGGGCTATTTTTGGTTAAATGCTGTCATCAGGTGTGGAAAACTACAATTAAAATTGAACGATTCAGGTGGGTCACATTGATTTGTCATACTAAGGTTACACCTTGTCATTAACACAGAGAGAAATTTTATGTTGAACCAAAATAACAACATAACAGTGAAATGTATCCTGAATTCACTGTTCATTCACTCACAACCTGGCATGTATGGTGTTTTTTAGCGCCATGCATGTTGTGTCAAAAAATTGACACGTGCTATTCACTGTTTATACTGTAAAAAAAGTTTGTAAAATTAGTGTAACGCTGGAATATACTGAAATTGTATTGTTTTATGGTATTTTCATCATATTTTTGTAACTAATATTGTACATGCAGAATCATGGAGTACTAAATTTGTAATTATAATATAATAATTCCTTTCTTTTGGTTTTCTTTTTACTAAATTTATTTGATTTCTTTCCGCGTTGAACTTTACCAATCAGCATTTATAGAACGCATACTTTAAATTTACAGACTTTGTATACAATACAATCACGTTGCACTTACAAAGTAAGGGTAAAATATACAATTAAACTCATACTTTGTTAATTGCATGCCGTTCAAAGCATGGATATCAGTTTGATAAAAGATGCCTTAGTTGTAAAAAATAAAATGTGCTGATATAAAAGAAATAACAGCATTATAAAGCTATGTTTTAAATATGCTGCACTTTTTAATGCATCAGAAATCAATGCATTTGTTTCACTAAGGATTTGCTGTTGTTTGTATTATGTGCTTGTATATTCTTGTCCTCACTTTAACGTAACTCCACTTGTTTTGGTTTAACATTAAATAGGCCTCTGTGATAGAAAAATCTTTTTATATTATTTTATTTGATATATGCATATATGATGATTGCTGAGGTATTTTTTTAACTAAATTAATTTACTTCAAACATTATTTAATTAAAATGAGTAATTATTAATTTATCATGAGTTTTTACTTTTTTTTCATTTCCTTACTGATAATATGAGGCAAATAAATAAATTATTGCATAATAACAATTTATTACTAAAGTGGAATTTCATTATCTTAAAAATGAGTAAAAAAAATCAAGCTTTGTGACTTGCTGATGACTTTAGATGTCAGTATGGATAATACTACTATCGTATTTAACAAATTAGTGGCATTTAATAGTAATGCAAATATTCATTTTAGGTAACAAAGAATGTTTTACGGGACCGCAGGACTTGCTGAATTTGATACGAGAAGCACTTCATGGCTCAAAGTCTCCTGATAACTTTTCTGATAAGAAACAAAACAAAAGTGAGAATGATATTGGGATTCGACGAAAAATGCCGTAGAAGTTACTGATTCGATGTACGATAATTTTTTTAAAAAACGAACGTGACGTAGTGAACGCGAGGAAGTTGCGTTATTTGTAGATAAATGCGACTTTAATTCAATTTTTTAATAAGTTGTCGCGCAATAAATTTTACAAGATACTATTGAGTATGCAAGGTTTTTATTTTAATTTTATCCTTTTTTGTTCTTATCAATATATTATTTTATTTACTTGGTAAAGTAAAAAAAAAAATGAAATGTACACTTCCACAATTTGCTCTTATAGATTATAGTTGCTCTCATAGAGTAAATAAGTTGCCTGTTTTGATCTTTGCAAATTGTAAATAACAAATTGTTGTGGTTTAAACATACTCTATTAGGAACTTATAATTAACAAATTTAACAAACTTATTGACAAGTTGCATCATGTCAAAAGAGAACTTGATAATAAAGTTGTCAAGAAATATTTCAAAGCTTGTATGATTTATTATTATGATTTCTTATCGCTCATTATAACAAAGCCAAAGATAGATCATTGTATATTATTCTATTCAATTGTATTTATTCTATGTATTACTTTACTACAGTCAAATGCGCTGTTGCAGTAAAACTGCTTTCTCTTTTATTATATTAATTTTATATTTATAATTTTGTCAAGTAAAAAATTACACATTAAAAAAATATAAATGAAGACTAGAAATGGTTGATTAATGATTATCAAATATCAGTATTTATTTTCGTAACTCCTGTTTAATTTGATCACTTTGTTTTCATGACAGAACATATTTCGAAGACTGGTTGATACATTTTTTTGTTTTTTATTATCTTTTTATGTTCATTAGATTTTTTCGTACTTCAATTTGTTCTTTTTTTTTTTTTTTTTTTTCCAAAGTCACGCGTGTGTGAGTAAACCATACTTGAGTCCAATGTTAGTCAAACTTTGTGTCGCTGAGACTCTAAGAACTGCCAATGCTATCGATGCTAAAGTAACAGCGATTTCAAGATAAATACCGTAAAGAATTCTTACGTGGTCGGAAGTGGTCGCGAGACCGCCGGCTGCGGTAAAGTCCAATGGAAACAGCACACTTGCGGCGAACGGTCTTAATCTTGCAACACCGAATGCCAAAATTCCCAGGATATAATACAAAACTGTAAGTCGAAAGAAAATATTCGTTTAAATAATCAGCTAAGGAGTAGAATTGAAAAGACATTTTTTTTCTGGGTTAAATACGTCGTGCACATTTAAGTTATTTTTTCCAGTTCAAGCGCAGAAAGTCTTGCTTTCAGACTTATTCAATGGTTGGAAAACAGAACTGTTCTTGGACAAAGAAGTTACCCACGGTGTAATGTCATGACTTTCTTTTTTATCTTTGTATGAGTAAGTAGCAAGCTTTTCATACAACTGAGTAAGCACTTTCCGCCTCTTTTAGACAAAATATTATTAAGTGCAGTTGTAATTCAATATGTGAAACGAAAAGAATTGAATGATAAATTTATAATGACATTAGATGCGGTAGAAACTCGATTATAATGAAAATAACATAAAGTTTATTAGAAGGTGTAATAGATCATATGCAGATAGATAAACTCACTAATGCAGCAGAATGGAACCACTTTAACCCATTTTGGTACCGGCAGCATGGAATTTAACAAATCTATATCTTGACGTTTGTATTTGCGACTAACCGCGTATCTTTGCAGTCGGACTGCCATTAGAAGTCCAAAATTCATAATTAAAAGAAAATGTGCTGGTATTCCTATTGCTGCAAAAACCACGGTTACCGTTCGACCAGCGTTTGTGCGTGGCACAGGAGCACCAAAACCTTGGAATACGAAAATGAAATATTATACAGGTAGTCAATTAGCAAGGAACGTTACTATTTGGAACTATTCAATCTTTTATCATTATAAAAATAAATTAATTTTTAATAAAAAGATAATAAGTACTATGTCCATAATAATTGTGTAGTAAAAGTAACAATTCAAATGATTTGTACCTAGAGTTGTGAGAAGCGAAATGGCGAATAAAATGCACCCAGGGAATGTCCAGAGTTGGCCACTTTCGCCTCCCTCACCATATCCAGCGTTGACCGCTTTCAATAGGACCTTCTCGTGCTTAACTAAATAAAGTTGTACTTTCCGGCTCCAAACAGGCTCAATTTCTTCATCTTTGGCTTTCAGTTGTCTTAGTTCCATCGCCAAATTGATAGCTAGTTCTTTCTGTTGGTCCTTCAGCTCTAAATCTTGACTTCGTTCGCGCGGACCTTCCGTAGTATAAAAGGCGGCAGCTCCGACTACTGCCCACAACATCAGAAGCCATAATAAGCCTGCAAAAATTGTTATTGATAAAAAAAAGATACCTTACGTTACTTAAAGATACACTGAGAAAAGTATGATTTTGAAGTATGAAGAAAATTAATTATTCATCTATTATAATCAATTTTCTTTGTGCATAATAATTGCAAATACTGAGCGACGAAATAGAATATTTAGTAATTCTAGAGTTTGATAAAGCCACTTTTAATAGGTGAAATATGTGCCATGTAAATGATGTGAAGGCAAAAGCAGAATAAAGGTGTAAAATTATGGATTTAAAGGCGTAAAGTGTAAATGTCAATGTCATAAGTTATGTTATTTATGATTTTTAATTTCTTTAGTACGACATGTTAAATTTACGTCTGTTTTCTGTTTCACTCTGTGATATGTTTAAAATGTTATATCTTAAACCGGATTCCTTCTATTATTTTTCTAATTCTTTTTAACAACTTTATACCTTACAATATTTTAATTTTGAATGTGTTAAATTACATGTTTACTTCAACGTTCGACGTCACAATATCGAGTGAGTTGTGAAAAATGCTTGTCCTTTATTTCGGCACGCTCGAACGTGATTAGAAAGTGCGGCGACGTATTGACAAATTGACCCGGACGAAGGATATTTGATAAAAAGCTCCGCCGGTGAAATGGAACGGTGTTCCCCCGTGTAAGTCGAACACAAGGATCGCGTGCTTGATTTGGGTCATCGATTCTCACCGAATTGACTGAGTGACAGGCGTCCCAGAAACCTCAGATACTTGGAGAACCTGGAACTTTTCTTAGCGTTTTCGTCCTCCTCGACTATATCTCTAATAATTGGCAGAAAGCGTAGTCTGTACGGCACACCGTGGATCGTCTGTACCCCGGTCGATATACGGTGATCGTCTAGCGACGTTCGACGATTGCGATCAATCTCATCAATTGGACTTGAAGCACACTCGGATATAGTTGTGGGTGTATTTGCTATAAAAGCGATACAAAAACAGTTAATTAAAAAAATTTTATAAGCACCTAATTCTTAAAACTTTGTCAACTTGTCTTTTAAAGGGTGAAATTTTGTTTACTTTTCTTTAAAGAAACATTACACAATCTTAGGGTATATGGAGTGATAGAGAGAAGACGACCATGTCATTATTTTAACTTCTATAAATATTTTGTTAACGACGTCTAAATTCTTACTCAGCAAATTACACTTTGACGTAAAATGTTAACGTTTTAATTCAAAATTCCATACTTTTATTCAAAATTCATAATTCTGACGAAAAAGTAAGTTCTTATTTGTGACCAATTATTTTATTTTGTTAAAATATAACACTTACAAAGGTTGTGACAAATTATATTGGATTTTATGAAATTGTCAATATACATTGACAATTTCATTCTGAATGTCTTTTGTACTCCGCATTCATGAGTATTTACGGAAACTTTGCGTCCCTCCATTTATTCAAAGCAAAGACGTCATCATATTTTTTTGCAAAAATAATGACGTCTTCGCTTATCATTTCATATGTAACATGAAAATATAGTATTTACATTTTTTTAATTTGAATGTGAAACATAGCAAAATAATTTTAAAACTATATAAATTAAAATTTACGACCTTATTTATTTTATTCAGCATAATATCAGTCAATAAATGGGGCACGGTCACAAACAGGGATATTCACCTCAATACACAAAGTTTAAAAAGGCTGAACGAAATGAACAAAAGAATAATCGACTATAATCTATAATCAAATCTAAATTTAACGTTAAGTCAAAACCAATGTCACTCCATTTTTCATCAACGTTTTACATAACTTTAATTAAATCGAACTCCCGTTTACGTAACACAGTGTTTTAAACGAAATTATTTAATTCGCGTCGCAGACAAGTAGCTGCAAGTTAATTAGATAACAAATTGACAGATTTTTGACACTGGTTTAACGAAATAATGGTTATTTCGTGAGCGAAGAAAAGGGAACCGGAGAAACTTATGAAGATCGTACATTCGATGAACGTGAGGAAGTTTTGCTCGAAAGTCGCGTCGCGTCTGGCTTTCATCGGTGAAGAAAAGCGACTGATTTGATTTACAAGCTGGTGACTCGTGCTTTTAACATTGCAATAAGCAATGAAACAAATTGCCGAGCGATCGGACAAAATTTCGCGGATCGATTTTTCCTCCGAGTCACGTGCGGTGATCACCGATGATAACGGCGGGACGGCATCGAAAAGCCTGAATTAAAAATACAAACGCGGAGCCGCGCGATGCTTTATTATTGAACACGCGGCCGGTCAGGTTGCACGAGTCACGCTGGAAATCGTTGCTGATTTTTATCGGCTCGCCGTTTGTCACGTCATTCTTACAGGTTTCGAGTACACCTCGCTCGGGTCGATCGATTGCACGTAATCAATGGCTACTAACGAATGGTTTATAATAATCAATGATAAAGACCAAAAGGTGAATTACTGACGAGTAGTAATCACTGCGCAATCACGGGGAAAGATTGTTGATGAGAAAAGTTTGAAATATTGGCTAGGGTCAAATGCGTGGGTTTAATGGAATTTATTTTCTGTAAAAATTTGGAAAAAGTTAAAAAAGTTAAAATGATTACACAAAGGTAAAGTGAGACGAAAAGAGAAGTATGTTTCAATACGAAGATACTAGCGCCCTTGTGTAAAATACTATTTTTTGTAAAAGGTGCCCCTGCGCAGAATAATATTTTGCACATCGGTGCGCAAATGGTTTATTCGCGCACAACTGTCAAAGCCATGAGTATGCAGGGTAATTATTTTATAAACGAGTGCAAGGCAATTATTTATGGTATACTTAGAATCTTTTTTTTCAGAATTTTCAAAGACTTGTACCATTTTATGACTATTTGGTAAATTTTGAGTTTAATCAAAATTATACCAATTAATCATTATCTACAGTATTTAAATTTTATTGTTTACAGCATTTAAATTTTACTGTTTAAACAGTATTTGAGATCTCTTTTAAAATTTATTGGACATTTTTAGTGTAGAAAGTCGTAAAATTACTGTTTAAGTTCGCACAATTTTCTGTTTAAATACTAAATATGTCTGATTTATTTTAGATAAATCTCATTGGTCAAACACTAAAATTCACATACATATTTTTCTGCGTGTAGTTGTAAAAATATTAATATGTCAATAGTTAAATTTTTATTTATAAAATACAATTATTTAATTGTAATTTTCCAGCAAGTTTTATCCGCGTTAACTTTGTTTCAAGATTTTGCATTTAATCGTTTAACACCATTTTTTTGCGCGAGGCATTCATTTCGCATGATACAAAAAGGACGATAAGAAAAGAAGTATTACAAGCGTTCTTTGAATATCAATGTTATTGTTTTTTTGCTCCTTTTTTTTTGTTTTGTATTTGTATGAAATATGTTTTGTAAGGTGTTTATAAATTGATCATAATTTTGTACTAAGTATGAGCAATTAATTTGTTTAAAAGATTAATTTAATACCCGCTCTAATGTCGGCGAAAGTAAAACGTTCATCTATTTCTTGAAATTCATTACCGTTTCGGAAACGTTGGAAACAGTTTCCAATCGGGCACGCGATCGTAATGCATTAGTGTAAAAAGAATTGCTGTGCTACATAAGTTTTGGATTTTTTTAAATGCAATTTGTAAGAACCTGCATAATGAGAACAGATGAAAGGTAAGTAATGTTTATTCGTGCAAAATTTATTTGTATCAATCTGGCACAAAAAACGATCTGAAAGTGCAAATAAAACTAATTAAACTATTCTCCAGCTAAAGTAAAACTATAAACTTTAATTTTCAGCTATAATTTTTAGATATACTATTTATTCCGGTCGAAATATTATTAAACAAAATGTGTATTAATAATTTTTATAAAATGTATTACATGCAGAAAGATATAAAAAAAATATAATTTGTAATATATATATGTTTTAAATTTCCTATTTTTACGTTACATAATTTATATTACATAATTACAATTATTTGTATATGAAGTTTAAATAAAATAGAAACGCATTTCAAAATACAAAACATATTTCCTTATTCAACTCTATTTCATTTTGTCGTAGTTTTTTTAAAAAAAGTATATGTATAGTTTTGTTTTGATACAGTATAATGATTTTTACATTTTTTATCACAATATGAATGCCTCTGAATGTGATCAACAAGTAACTTATCAATCTGAATAAAAATAATTAATATGTTTGAAAGAGAAGTGACATGCGAATCACAACCTGTGGCATCGTTTCCGGGAGGCTTTTCAACGCGTTGATTCAGCGGCGGACTCAGGGTGGGCTGCTCTTTGGCGGGCTCGGTCATCCTCAAACGCAGCTCGGTCACGCGCTTGCGGATGCACTTGCCGCGTTCGCGGGCGAGCCGTGGGTGCACGGTGCTCCGGCGGTGCACTTTTCGGCAGCCGTTCGAGCCCGGGCGCTTCCGTTCCAACGCCGCATCGTGGTCCTCGCGCGGCGCAAACGAAAATGATACTGCACGCGCGCTGGGATCGCGACGCGACGGAATGCCGGCGTTTCGCGGCGGCGGTGACGGAAACTTCGGCACTTCCATGAGTCGTATCTCCTGCGATCAACGTCCTTCCTTCTAGACATCTTGGATTGGTCCCCGCGGCAACATTGGAGGCCTTTCGTTTCTTGCTTCTTGGCTTCTAAAAGTGAAATTATACGCTTAACGAACACTGTAAATAAATCACTTTGTAAATTACTTTGTCTGCCGTTAATATATACCTGTTGAAATCAAAATTGTATTTTCATATTTTTTTTTATCTATCTACTTATACTAATACAATTATAATGCTGTGTTTACTTTCATTTTTTAAAGGAATGCTTAACTAATATGAAATTTCGACATTCAATTTTTTTCAAAAAGAGTAATGCAGTAAAGATATAAAAGCTAGCTTAAAATAAAAGTACTCGATTAAAACCTGATTTGCTGGTTCTTTTGAAATACTTTGCCCGACAATACCATTTGATGGCACGGGAAATTTACTTATTACAACCAGATGAACTTCAAGATGATTTAATTTTTTATTGAGTTTAAGATATAAGAAGTTTTTTAATTAGAAACTCATAAGTATCGTAAACTATATTTTTGAATCTGTTAGAATAAAGATGGAACTTTACTGCAAGGCTGATTTATCTTAAATTTAATAATTATGATAAAATGACGTTGCGTTGATGTTGAATTATTCAACTGTTAATGCAACGATGATTAGAGTTATGTAACTGGGTCTCGGTACACTTTGGAAATAATATTATTCTTCTGAAATTCGCACATTCAATGATTTAATGAATGTGACTTTGTAACAACACAAATTAGCTGTCTTTGCTACAACTGTTCTTTCAACGTTGCTTTCATTTCTATAAAACTCGTTAAATGGACTAAAAGGAAAAACAAAACTACGTGGTTGATTCGTTCGAAATGATGTGCAAGTATAATATATACTTAGATACTTAGAACAATAAATACGATAACATCGATCGCAAAAAGATAACTTCAAGGGAAATGAATTTTGTATCGGTAAGATGCTACAAAGTCGATCTGCAGTGTGGGTGTAGTATAAACAGCGTACATAGATGTGCGCGACCTTTATAAGTTTGTGAATAAGTGCATTTAAATTATTCGCATTTTAAATCTTTCAATAATTAAACAATGACATTACTAAGTTCAGCGTTGTAATGATGTAAAAATTGTGACTTAGAATTTCATTTTTTTTTTTTTTCAATTTCAACAAAAAGTGTATCTTTGTTCATTTTATTTTAATGTATAGATTTATAATAAATTAATTGAACGTAATTCTATTTTATCGACTTAAAGACGTGATGCAATTTCTCTTTAAAAGTACAATATTATTTTTATTATTTAATTAATATTCGGTTTTACGATAATTAAATAAAATGAAAATTTCTGAAACGTTATACATAGTGACAATCCTTGTTAACAGCGATGATGAATGGCAAACAAAATAAGTAACATTTTTACACAATCAAGCACTTACGCAAATGATTATGGAAGCATGAAATCATCAGTGGGTTTTCGTATTTGAAAACTATGTGCATTCACATTGTAGTGCTCGTTGAAATGAGATATGAAAGAAAGAAGAATAATGATGAAAAGAGAATAAAAGCTATTAAATCTTTCGGTCAAATAATGTTACTTATGTAACTGAAAACAACCCGTAATTTTATTTAAGTATTTCGAATGTTGTACAATTATAAAACTCATTCAATAATGAATAAACAGCTTTTTTATTTTCTCTATGTTAAGCTCCACACGTGATTTTACATTCCTTTTTTGCGATTGGATAAGGCAAATCGAAGAATTATTTGTGAAATACATAGAGCAAGACTTTTTTAAATAATTAATTAACAACAATTTATACTTTTTTATTACTTTAGGTAGATTCTTTTATTTCAGTTCATCGAAAGTGAACTTGGTTTATTAAAAGAAATATCTCTTTGAATCAATGTGAATTATAAAAACATTAACAGGTGAATGAACAAAATTAGACATTTATAATAAATTACCAAAGTTTCGACACTTTTCGTCCCAAATTAACGAACGTCATTTCACAACACATGTTTTGCCTCGTGTATACTGTTGCGCGACAGAGATTCCTTCCATTCATCAATTTGTCCACGATTCTGCGTATTTGTCGCGTGAAGTAAAGCGAATCATAAGCGAACACGCATTAACTGACGATCAATGAACAGACCACGTATGAGACACAGCACGTGTTTTCAATGAACCAATAATTCCGAGAAACAACTTTCTCAGATGTACAAGTTTTGCCGCCAAAAATAAACAATTATAATAAAAATTTTATAAAATATCAATCAAGTCTATACAAAAATCAAAACTCAAATTTGTATCAGTTGAAAATGTGATTTATTGGAAAGGAACAACAGGTCAATTTTTTTCACGCTGGTAAAGAAAAGTGCTCTTTTCTTTATCATAGTCAAATTAGTTTGATTTCGAAAAAAAGCCTGTTTATAAACATTTAATGTAAAGTGTATCTGGCATTGCATACAAATATTACGTACTCATCGAGAGTAGTCATCTTTTCGCTTTAAAATAACACATAGTTTAATCAACAGTGCGTCAAACATTAACTTCACAATATTATTCAAACAGAAATATTACGGTTAGATTCACTTGTTTAGGACTGATTTGCACTGATGTTGGTTATCTAATGTAAAGTAAACATTGAAATGTATGTTTAATTGAATCATGTCTACGTAACATATTCGAATGTTGGGTTACACAGAAACGTTTTCCCCGTAAAAGGTGATCGCGAGCGTTAAGGTATTCAGCGAGAACTGGGTTCGCGGATTCTCGCGATTGGCGTATTTGGAGAACGGATGCGGATAGGGAGGAGGCTTTTTCCACCTATCAGCTTACTATAATTAGCCGCAAACTCATAATCGATCATGCAACATCGCACGCCATCGCGCCAAGGCGACAAGACGAGATCAAATTAAGCCCCCATTAGGTTCGACGATTCGTTTCAACTGAGACAGCAAATTGCCACTAAAATAGAACCGGGAAAAGGTCTGCCGGGGAAGATCACTCGCTTTCCCACAGGGGAAATGTCCGATGACGTGTTTGAATGCATTTTTCTCTTGTGATGATGTTTATTGAAGCAGTGTACGTGAAGTAATGGTGCAAAATGAAATCCTTGGTCTTATTTATGAAACGATCCCTTTTTCGTATAAAAAGAATCGGTTAAAATCAAGTAAAGTATTATTATTACATTTTTTAATTGACTATAAACAGACTTTTTTAATTTTTGTTTCATAACTGAAAATATTAATTAAAAAAAGGAATCATCAAATCATTAAATAAGGAAAAAATTGTAGTTAAAATAGACGTTGTTAGACAGTGTCTTTTAAAATATTTTATATCCAGTAAAGCATCTTTAACAATATATTTAGTAATCTTTTAAGAAAATATAATTTATTTATTTAAACCTTAAGCAAGTTTCGGTGATATACTATAAAGTTGTTAAAAATATAAATCTTAAATTAAAGTTTAATTAGAGATTAAATATAATAATTATTGAATATATTAATTTCAAAAAACATTAGAATCTATCATTGGTAAAACATGTTTCGGCTATTTTTAGTTGTTTAAAGGTGACTTTGTTTGAGATCTACAAATTTAAATTAGACTTAAAAATGATTTTGTGAGATCTTTATAGGGTTACCACGACATGTTTAAAATAATCTCGTACACGTTTTAGAAAAGTACAGACATGTGATTTTTTGAAAATTATTTAACGAACAATAAAAGTATTTTAATCGTATATAACTGAAAGTTTTAAAAATCTGAGGGCACTTGCTTGGCGAAGCTCGTCCCTGGTTGTTTGCGCGGGCGCATCGATCCGCACAGACCACGCGTGTGCGTCCTTTTTCCGCATTGTACATTCAGTGCGACATTTGTCGGTATGTCAGTGGATTAGCCGGCCAATTCCTGGTGGCCCTGGCAAAAATCGTCAGCCTCCAGGTAATTATCGTTACATTTTTATCTAGTTCTTTAAAACACGCCCAAATCATTTTTCTATCACAACCTTGTATTGCCATTGAATCGCAAGTGAATCCTAGACAGGGCCACAGTACCAACGTGTTTATTATTTCAAATGAAATTGCGGTGTCCAAATGGATACCGCAATATTATTGTGCTTTCCACCGAAAAGAATTAATATTAAAGATGTTTATGTATAAATAAGGAAGTGTTCATATTTATTTTCAACGATCGATTATTATTTTTTTACTTTTATCATAAATCAGCGGGAATATCAATTTAAATTATATTATATTATATTATATGTTTTAAATTCATCAAATTATAATTGTATCATGTTGAATAATAGAATGGAGTAAATGAAATAATTGACTTGTATATTGTATTGTATTATTAAAGATGTACGTAATCGAAATTATAATTTCAGATATTTCATAAAAATAATTATAATCTTATTGTAATTAGTTAAATTTATTATTTTGTTCAACTACAATGTTTTGAAATTTCTTTGACAATGTGAGTAACGGGAATGAGGAAATGTACATTTTTCCGTATCCCCTCATTAGGCGGTATTTAGATTATTGTACGTTCTGACATGTTAAGGGTGGATAAGTGTACTGTGAAAGTTGCATTGTACAAGTTGTCACTGTAGTTGAGAGAAGAAGAGCTTTTCAGACTAATTTCCTGTAAAATTGAAAGTTTTAATTGAGATCTTGTATGCTTTTTCTTTTTATAATTAATTGAAAACCTTGTTTTCAAAGTAAGTTTACGAAAGAAATTTTTATAATTATCATCAATTAAAATTATTTTCTGCAATTTATTTGATCGTAAGAAAAAAAACTTGATTGCTTTACTCTGAACCCGAGTATCTTTTTTAAAGACAAACTTTTTCTCTCACTACAACGAGATTACATAAATTAATATTACAAGTAATAAA
Source organism: Aradophagus sp. ZL-2020 (assembly GCA_022817685.1). NCBI lineage: Eukaryota > Metazoa > Arthropoda > Insecta > Hymenoptera > Scelionidae > Aradophagus > Aradophagus sp. ZL-2020. Next base: position 43,420 of record JABFOV010000084.1, on the reverse strand, counting down.
TCGACTTGAGTATCATTGATGTTAGGTAATGCGCCATCGATGGCGCAAAACGCTCATCTGGCTCGGCTGCGTTCTTCCAATCTTGATCGCGGTGCGATTGTTATCGGGCGAGAGTTTGGATTATTCGATCTTACTATCAAGCAACGATTATAACAATGGGCCAGCGACGTCGAGCCCGGTCCAATCGACGTTCGTCGCCGGCCGGTTCATGGCCGGACGTTGGCCGAGCAACAACAGCTTCTGCCAGTGGCGGTACGGTCTTCCGCTACGGCTCTCTTACCCGGCGAGCGCTCTCACCGGCAGTCCGGAATCGGCCGAGCGCGCGGCTCATCGGGTGCTGGCATCGGTGATCGCCGCCAGCGAGCGCTCGGTTGATGTGCTACCCAAAGTCACGCTCTGCACCCACGCCACCGCTGATCAACTGTACAACGTCGTCGAAGTCGCGAGGCGCTGGGAGGGCCCGGTCAGTTTGGCCATTTTTACCCCGGGTATCGACGCGGCTATGTCTGCCGCGCTGCTCGATCGCGCCTGCAGATGCGAACCTTCTATGGCTAAAGTACGATTTCTTACGAAATAAATTCAGCTTTAGATAACTTTTAGAGTTTCGTTTTGTGTGAAACATTCGAGGCAACATTTTTTCATAAAATTTAAGATATGTACTAGCTTGGAAAAGCTCCCTCTTAAATCAAGTATATTTTAATTGAAAGAAGTACACGTAGAAGAATGTAATAAAAATTACCATAACTTATTCGAGCCGTATGATATTGTGTACAATGTATAAAATGTTATTACACCATTCTACTAATTTGTTATACATAGAATAATTTTTTCTGTAATAGTATGACAAATTTTGTCATAATTATGGTGTTATTTACAACAGTACATAGGACATTTTACTATATTATATGAAAGACATTATATGATGATTTGCTGATGAAACACTACTGTACTGTCTGTCATTTTCTACTCAATAATTTTTCAGCATTGATTATAAATTATCGATTAGCTCGTCTTTATCTCCAGCACGTTTTACATTAATAATGATTTATGCCTTACCACAAGTTAATATTGACTTCCTTCGTTCGTGACGTAGATTTTCAATTGTTCACATTGATAATGCACGAAACAAAGATGTTTCATACAATGCAGAGATTACAAAAGTACTTAGCAAAATTGCACAAGAAAGATGTACTTATTACTATTACGTTATCTTATACTTTGAGTACATAGATATAAAGGATCTTATAGTAATAAGATTACACACCTTATCTTGCAAAGGCTTATAAGTTGCTTATTCAGAATTCATTGATTAAATATAATCAATGGATTATGTAGACACTTGGAAATTGTAAGAAAAGCTGTCTTATCTCAAGAAACTACTTAATATAATACTATAATGTAAGAATACTTAATAATGAAATCGGTATTAATTAATTAACGACCGAAATATATTTGGCCATGGCTCGAAATTTTGTGTCAGATTGAAATTATCTGAAAAATGTATGAATGGACGTAAATTACAATTAAAATAAGATATTATTATTGATAGATATTGGTATCGTCTTCAACTTGGCGAACTTTGATTTTTCAGGTATCCGTCCATTTTATTTTTCCAATTAGTAACCCGCCATCATTATCACAGTTGTTTTCCTATGAAGGCGACTGCTTGGCTACAGATATCCGTTCAAGAAATTTCGATACAGTGAGGAAGAAGTTGGGTATGACTTATCCTATTAACGTAGCCAGAAACGTCGCGAGGATGCAGGCCAGCACTATTAGAGTCATGGTATCAGACATCGAATTATTACCCAGCAAAAAGCTGGCCTCGAGTTTTATGAAAATGGTCCATGGAAGAACTCCAAAGGTCGGAGTTGTTTTCGTTGTTCCAGTTTTTGAGATAGAAGCTGGCGAAGAACCACCTTCAACTAAACGAGAACTTATTGTTGCTTGCAAGATGGGAACAGCTGGGTATTTTCACAGGTAAATAATCGTTGGGTAGATTGATATAAATAAATGTCAAAAGAAAGAAAAAAATATATTTCTTTCTCTACCATCGTGATCAATTACTGACAATTTTTTTAAATTTCAGATTTCTCTGTCCTCATTGTCAACGATTTCCAGGCCTTACCCGTTGGATGTTAACACCAGACAGAGGAAAGGCATTTCCTTTAATAATTACTAAACGAGAAGTTCCTCATCATAGGTGGGAACCTGTTTTTATTGGGACAAAGGAAGATCCACTTTATGCCGAAGAGATGACCTGGGAAGGTCAACAGGACAAGATGACCCAGGTAATTTGATCATTTGAATGGATTTCTGGTTATTTCAAAACGGTAAAAAGTATCTAAAATTTGGAACGCAACTTCATAAGAACAAGAAGAATTAAAAGTCTGCAGATTTGATTTACAATCAAAAATACTTGAGTTTATCTGTTATATCTTAGATACAGAAATTATTTTTATTCATAATTGTGTATCTTTTAAGTAATCAACTAAAAAGAAATTTTCATCTGCAGATGTTCGAGATGTGTTTGTTGAACTATCGCCTAGTCGTTTTGGATGGGGTATTTTTGGTGCACACACCCGGTATTAAACGCAAATCGAAGAACAAAACGAGTGACCAAGTTCGAGCTCATGAGCGCCGTAATTCGCGCATTTACCAAAACGTTGTTAGGCACTTGCTTAAGCTACATCCTCCAAATAGGAAATGCAGACAATAGACAACAGCGAAATTTTCTCAATAATTCATACGTATTTCGTACATGCACAGTACGGTATCTTCCAGACACACATCATTAACGACATTTCATGTAGGATAGAGTCCGAAATTGAATTTTGACGCGTAGATATTCGCGACATCATGTTCCTGACCGATGTTTATTCGGAGAAAAACGATGAAAAGGTGCTTCCTCAATCGTTGCAAACGATATTTTGTATCTCAACTGCCTTGATCGTTGAGTTGGAGCAAATGTTAAAACAGATTTTTATCTTAAAAAATCAGCCTATTTTAAAAGGGACTCGATTCCTTTTGATTAACAATTGATAATAATGAAACACGAGCATAAAAACATTGTGATATAATAGAAATTTAAAAAGAAGGAATTGTAAGGCGCAAAAACTATTGTAAAATTATAGATATAGATATGTAGGTTGATTGTTGTGATTTTGCCAGTGCTTTTTAGAGCACGCTAAAAATTTTGTCTTAAAATGAATTATCTGAATGAAGTAAACGAATGAATACATTGATAATTTTTAACAAAATATTTAGGAATACGACAAATTTTTAGAAATATTTGTTGAATTTACTAGAATTCAGAATCACAAAATTTATTTTACTTATTATTTTTATTATGACATTTATGGATTTGATAGTACGTAGGTTAATACTGATTAATTGGAAGACGATTATTTATAAAAAATTGATATACATTTTGTAATGAAATTTCGATTGGATGTAATGTATTCACGTCTGACGGAATTTTGATTTGCTCCTATGATTTTTCACATTCAATTTTAAAATATTTATCACTCATCTGCTAATTGAACTATTTTGAACCTTCCAAGTACCTTTTCAAAATTCATATCAGTTCATGAATAAAACATGTTTTTTATACATTTCTATTAAATCAAAAACAACAAATTTTAGATTTTAAAGAATTCATGAATAACAGTAAGTGCATATTGCGTATCGAGGAATATATTGCGTGCAATTATTAATTGTGCTTAAATCTTCAATTGAATTTTATTCATAATTTATTTTATTTTCACTTTCTCTAGTCACATCATTGACAATAGATAGATGGTTATAATTACTATCTAAAATTCTTAGTTTGATGAACAATCTTTTTCTATAATACATTCTTCTTACCTCTTAGAAACTTTTCTAACGAGAGACGTAATCAAATCAATTTTCTTGATTCTTTCACTTATAATAATGTCCAGTTGCAACGAAAATCTTTGTTAATATTTAGCTAAGATGAATTACTAAAGCAAGTGCAATTTAGATATTTCAAAAGAATTTATATTCTGTCAGCTTGATAACATTTTACAATGTAAGAAAGTTGTTTTTTTTACGTATGATGTTTATCAGTTCATACGATGTTCGTATTTAAATCAGTCATTTGAATGTCATACCGGAAATTCTCAGTTTACAAGTTATAAATATGCGATTGATTTTAATATTCACAGTTTTTAGTGAATTAACTTCGACTTCACGAACAATTCACTTGTGTACAATGGAGGAGACATTTTTAAAGTGTGCAGTATAAGGAAAGTGACATAAATCATATGTTTAAGAATGTTCATTACAATGATTAATACGTTGTCAGTAACGAAAAAACCTGAAAAAGATATCAATTTTTGGGTATCAATTTCTGTAAAATATTTGTCAATTGAGAAAGGTAGTCAAGAGCTGCGACAATAGAGAAGTGCGTTATTGATGTAGTTATTAAGCGTTCGAAAGATTAAAAGTATTTTATATGAACTTGTTATATCGAACAAGTGAAAATGCGGTAATTGAGGTAGCGAATGAAATTATCGTAGTACTTACACTCAAAGAAACATAGTTGCTTTTATAGAAATTTATAAACAATTTTTAAACTAATATTAGTCTTTTGCGAAATAGACGTATTTTATTCACAACGTCGGCTATAATTTTATATAGGACATAAACGCGATTCCAATAGTTCCTTAAACTTATTTGTTAAAGTAGCGTATTTTTTATGCCTTTTGAGTGAGTTTATCCTTTGATTTCAAATCGTTATTTGTAAAACGATTTAAACGAGGTATTCAACAGTATTAATTTAGATAGTTGCAGTAATTTTGTATTGCTAATAAAGCTTGTTGACAATACTTATTGATTATTCTTTCATTGTACAATAGTTGTAAAAAGAAAATATAATAGATGAAGAATGTCGTTAATTTATCTATTTTTTTGTATCTTATATTTGTATTATATATTTATATCTTATAAGATACAAATATAATATATAATCGTACTAAAGTTAGTTCTAATTGTACTAAAAGAAAAGTGCTTTTCATTGATTTATTATTAATTATAATTTTTGCAATTAATTTTTCAGCTTTAGACGACAATATTGAAACGATTTTTATGACATATTCAAACAAGTTAATTGAATAATTATAAATTATTGATTAATTTTTATCGATTAGAATGTTAAGGATTGCCTTCTGTTGGAAAAGGTGCTTTGTTTACTGATGATAAAGCCCTTAGATGACAGCTCTGTGCAATATTGTGAAACCCTTTTCTTTTCTTTTTTGATTTTTACATTTTTAACCCTCAGAAATGTTGTATATACTTTTATTTACAATGAACAGAAGCAAAGCTGTGTCATTTTTTTTATCGATTATTAAATTTCAACTTACTTAACAGTAAATGACAAGCTGAATTATATTTGTCTCTTTATTAGATGTATTCAATCTTAATTATCGTTCTTTAAGATACTTTTAAATTTATTATAGGATATCCATTAGTTAAGCTTCAACGTTTATCGTGCGAGGCAAGAAAACACAGTTCCAAACTAATCCCTTCATTTTTCTCAATCATCCGTAAACTTTCTCCGCCTAATTCAATCTGTTCGTCGAATAAACAACCCGACACTTTGTCGAAAGTAAGTATATAAATTGTAACTTCTCTTTTAGGCTTCCTGTAATCGATTTATCATTTTCGCGTGAACGTGCCATTACGAGCTGCGTGCAAAAAACGATAACTTTACAGTTGAAGCATTAAAATCGTTCTTCCGATCACATGTTTTGCTTCATTTCTATTTTGAATAAGAAACCCCTTTAATTGAACAAAAAATATAGTAATTTTTTTATTTTCTTGCACTTTGATTAATGATTAATTTTAAGAATTGATAATTCGTCTTTTTTTAATTGAAATAATTTTTTTGAAAATTAATTCTGATATGACGGTATTTTTAGGTGATTTTTCATGCAATTTTCGTGCATTTTCATTGTCACTAAAGACGACCTACGGGTTGGCCGATATTCAAAAGTTTCGACTCGTAATGAGCGCGATATTTTATAGAAAAGCCTTATTAAGCGTAGCTTATTAAGTTGGCGAGGAGGCGTACGACGCCCAAGCGAATCGTAAACGCCAATTATAAAGCGATATTGAATTTCTCGTCATAAAGCTCTTTTAGTGAAAATACACCGAAATTATATTAAAGGATCGTTTATGTGATTTACGATCAACTTCACAGTTGAAAATAGATAAAATCGATAACGGGCCTATGTGGTAACCGAATCGACATGCAAATTAATGATTTCCAAGCTTAATTAACCCTTCCATAACTAAAACGTGTATTAATTTTTTATTCATCAATTAGCGCTGAGACAATATTTCGTTTAAAGAAGTCAAATACGAAAATGTATAATTATTTAGATTAAATTTTCAATTTTTCTGTGAGAACAATGAACATCTACAAAATGAAAACATCTAAACATCGTAAATTTAATGAGAAATGAAGCAAAATTTATTATGTTTGGTAGTATAATTATTTTTAATAAAACATAATATATATAAGCAAAAGTGTACATTATATAATGTGGAAAATTTAACGATTTATGTATTAAAAATAAGTAAAAAATATACATAATGTCGCTATAAATTATATTAAACTGTTCTTACACATTTTATTATATACGTTTCATATTTGTATCGCATTTAAAAAATTTCCAACAACTTTTATTGTTGATTGAGGATGGAAATTTTGAATTCGATATAAGAAACTGCTACTCTCTTTAAATGAGAAGACAAAGAGCAGTGAGGTCGGGAAAAAATTCCACTAATCTTTACTTTCACTAATTCACGAAAGTCTTCGACACAGAACTGATCCCAGTTAATTGCGTCACATCTGATATAGCGCACTGCTCTGTCCACTTAAGATAATAATTTTCCCCTAATTCCGTATACCTCATCATGAAATTAATTTCATTTCCGGTATGATCGTCGATAGCGGTTAGCAAAATTACGGATAACCAAAATCGGACTATGAACTTGTTTAATCAGCAAACTTTCTAGTAAAAATAGTCGAGCTTATCGGTCGACAGCGAAAAACATCGTGATAACCGTCGTCGTGATTTCAATACCTCTTGTACAAATTAACTTTTTTCCCCAGATTTATCTAATTTATTGCTTCTTTATCTGATACTGTACCTTCGGGTATGACTATTTTTTACAATTTCGTGCATGAAATCGAATACGCTGTATGTATATGTTGTTCTTTTTAAAGAAAAAATACGTTGAAAAGAGGGTATATTATTTATATTCTAACTATTTTCACATTGAGAGTATGTTTTGTTGAAACAATAAAAATGTGAATAATATAACTAAACGATTCATGGAAACAACTAATTATCGCAAGACACAATTATTTTACTTTGAATTGTGGATTCGTTGTCATTTGCAAATACAGTTTTAACAAAAAATTCATTAGTGAATTAAAATTCTGATATGAAATTAAAAGTCAAAGAAAATTAAAACTTAAAATAGTAAATCAAATTATTTGCTAAAATTACTTTCTCGAGGTTTATTGTATTTCTGTAATTATTACATAAATAAATTAATGAATAAATACAATTTGCAAATTCCGCATGACTGATAACATTTGTTAACTTTTTGTTACTTCATCAAAACAAAACGTTTCTTGAAGAATTTAATTTGTAGACGTTGAATGATTTACTAGTTATTTATTGGAACGAGTATTTTTTGAAGGGTTTATAAATAGTATTATAAATAATATTTTATAAAGCGTTCTTTGATACGTAATATTGCATTAGTGGAAAAAAAGTAGGCAGATAAATGAAAATTTTCCGTGTTTTCGTTAGCCCCTTTCTTTGTTCGTGTATTTACAGAGTGACTTATAAGATGAAAAAGTTTCGCTCGTGTGACGTCAAAACAACTTGTTGCTCAATCTTCTTCGCGTCAGGAGGGTGATGATAAGTTGTTCGCTAAAATCCGTACGAATGCGAGTACTCGGCAATGCGGGCAAAAACATTTGAGGGTGCGACTCCACGGGAGACCCTCAATAAAAAACTTGAAGGAAGAAGAAAAAGCAAAAGGGGGAGGAATAAGAAGAAAAAGAAGGAGTAAAGAAGATAACACGCGCGACTTGGAAGCAGGAGCAATTTCAATGTCAAATTGCAGGGCAAAAGAAAATCACGAGGTTCAATGCGTAGAATCGCCGTCACTTGAGTCGATGCAAATAATGGAATGTAATGAATGTTTTTTACGACGGCATTTTCATTACATTTTGGAGGGACATCGTTGACATTGAATAGAAACAAATTGCGCGAAAAATCATCTCATTTGTTTCGAATAATTATTACTCTGATTTTTAACGTCTTGTGAAGTTGATTTCTTTTCTGAAGGGTAAGAAAATATATATTAAATTAGGTAATAATACATTAAACATTAGAGAAAAATAGTAAAAATAAAAAAATACTAACTTATATTTCAAAAAAACTGCGTTATTTAATATTATCTCTACTTTTGAATTAATCTTCTTATCACAATCGAAAAATTGTTTTTAATCAAGACAGATTTATTAAGTAGAATTAAATTATGGCAAATAGATGATGCTAACAAATGTAATAAAACAAATGAACAATGCAAGAGAGGAAACAATGTTCAAGTGTTGACAAAACAAAGTGATGCTACTAATTATTGCAAAGCGAAATTCACAATGAGATTAATAAATTATTTCGAAAACAAATTTTCCCTTTATTGAATTAGCACGGTTGAAAGATAAGCCCACAAGAGGTAGTGGTGGCGTCCGCGTTTCGTCAGCCGAGAACATTCACTTATCTCGTCGCCCGCGCAAAGCACCATTTCTGCTATAATCCATTATTCGCATGATGACATTGTGGCAAAACTTGCAGTCGTTCGGGGCGAATTTGTTAATTAGTCAAGTTATGGATTTATGAACAGCGAAGAACGCAATACCCGCTTTGTTCAAGAATTCGATTAATTAATGGTTGTCATTGGTTCGTCAGTTTAACTATAATATATGGTTTCATTCAATGTGTATTTATCGACGAAGGAAATTGTTAATATAAATTGAAATTATATAGTTAAATTTGTAGTTTTAAAAATAAGGTAATTGCTACAAGAATTTTGTGTATATGTTATGGTAAATAATACTACATATGTATTATGAATTCTTCCATATGAATCCATATATGAGAAGCTATCATAATGGTATAGTAATATTGTATACACTTCAATCGATATTATCGGGCTTTGATAACTTATGGTAATGCTTCATACATTTTTACTTACGTGTATACATGAAATATACGCATCCTTGACATGAGATATTATTCAGATTCATTACAATTTTGGTTTCACTGTAGATTCCATTGAGAACATTTTTCATGTTTGTTAATTTAATTTAATAATTTTTGTTTTATGCAAAAGATTTTTTAAATAAATCAAATATTTCGAGTCATGTTTGTAGGGACTTGTAAGTGCCTAGATCCTGCCTTGTTTGATTTTTACTAAGGTAATACTTAAGATTCATGTAATCATAATTTTAGTGGACAGAGGTATGTGTAATTTTGCACATGATTTTCAAACAGCGTAAATATGAAATAAAAGATACTACAATTTCTAAATTGTTTCGCTGTAGTTACTCGAGAACGACATTTGAATCTTCGTTTTATGTTGGAAAATATCAAACAAATATGCTTATCAACGTATTTGAAGTTCAAAGGAGACCAAATGGTATTTCTTTTTTCCTCGTGACCTCTTTTGATTTCCTTTCAGTCCCTTTTTTATAAATTTTAGTATCGAGTGAATTGACAAGTTTTAATAAATTTACAAACAGACATATGAAAGGAGAATTAAGTTGTGCATAATTTTAAAAGAAGATTAAAGATTTTATCTTTGACATTCAATTTAATCAATTTACGTGCTAATCTGTTTACGGAATGAAAATCTACAGAATGGAAACTATTGAAAAATAATGACAAAAAATTATACATTTACAAGTAATTTTAAAGACTTATAACATTATTCATTTAACGTTTTGATCATTGAAGATAGCTCTTATTATTCTTTCTTATTCTATTTGGTAAAATTCCTATCCTCTTTCTTCACTTGATATCGTAAACGCATATCAATTTTTTCATGTACCCACTTCCAATTCAACTTTCCACGCCCACGATGAAAATTCCACCGTGAAATTATAAGCCAGATAATATCGTTCCGAAACACTTTTGGAAAAATCAATATTCAAATCTTTTTCGATGAACTGGACGACCTTGTTCTTTCATCAAAACAATGATTTTTTTCGTTAAAGATTTATTTTCTTTTTTAAACAGTTAAAGAACTAATCTATTCGGTTAAAAATTTTGCATTGAATTTGTCAAGTTCTTTACATTATAAATAACTATATATCATGTATATAATTGTTATATAAAAAAATATAAATAATTATCAATATATTATATATATTAAACTACATTTTAACAATTTTAAGGATGTATCGTTTCTTGGCATGAAAACTACTATCAAAAGTAATAAAATTGTCATTAAAATAATATAATTTGTAATTTATTTCATTATTATACGCGAAGACAATCTCTGAATCGCGTGCATGGTACGTCTCACGTATGTCATGTGCAAACTGAACATTTTTTTTTACTCGACATAACTTTTTCGAACAACAATCGAATATGATTTATACTTTAGCTTGGAAAAGTTACCGTAAAGAACAGAATATCAAAGTTGAGCGAGCAATATTACACCAAGACAATTTTTATCAACGTAATACCATCGTATGTATGAGACAAATTCCACCAAATCGTCGTAAAAGTGAGCTTAAATAAAGATCATCTTCGTTACGACGATCCCGTTGTTTCGGTTCTGCCGAAAGGACGGAAATGGACCGTCGAGATCAGCCTCCGGCAGCAACAGTTGTCGGGGGCGAAATTTATTAATCGTCAACGATCCCGGTGCAACAGTTTAGCGCGTAGAAGACGCACGCGGACGGCGCCGAAAATTCCGCGGTAACATGCGCCCGCTCGGGCGGCGCCGAGGCCACGCCCCCCGCGGCTATATAAGGACGCGGGTTTTCACGCTACGTCACACTTAACGCCGCGCCGGAAGAATCGCTGGTTCGGGACAACCCGACGAAGAAAGAGGGATACCAGAAAAGGAGAGAAGCCACCGAAGAATAAAGGCAAAAATTAGAAGGCAACGAAGGAGGAGAAAGGTTGCGCGCTATCGGACGAGCGACCACTCAGTCTAACGAAAAAGTTGTGCTTTTCGTCCACATCGCGGAGGTGACTCGCTTCGTTCTGCCGCAACAGCCGGAAATGAAGATTAGGCTACTTGCGCTCGCTTGTCTCGTGGTCGTGTTGGCCGGCAACGTTTACGGTGGCCCATACATCGACGACGGTGAATACCATCTACTTTTCCGCTTCTTTGTGTCTTTTGTTCACGCTGTTTTACGCTTTTCGTTCGTTGTCAATTTTAATTTGTTGGACAGTTGCTTTTATTTGTCGAAAACGGTTCCGTGCAAAAGTACTCTAAGAGAAATTTTATATTAATTATGCAGACTTTTTTTAATTTTTATGGCAATGACAACTCAGAGGGACACTACGAAGAATAGTTTAATGTCATGAAGATGATAAGTTATCGGATAAAAATATTGTTTAGTTTTATGTTGAAGATTATATTAAAAGTAGATATTTTATTTTCATAGCTGTAGGAAATATTTTCGGCTGTATTACTCCAAGTTATGTTGTTACAAAAAATAGTAAAATTTGCTGTAGCTGTTTCCTCAATTTTTCTATTCCAAAATCCGATTACGTACGGTGGTCAATTCCGAAAATAATAACTGGTAACGTGCACGAACAGAATATTAAAAACGATTTTTTTTTTCTCGACGTACAATTATTAACAATTGAAGAGAGACAGAAACAAATTAAACTGTTGAACTCACTTTGTATACCATGAATTAAGGGCGCGATTCGGAAAATTTGGACAAATATATTTAATATGTTTCATCCATTGTAAAATGAATAGTAATTTTTCCTACGTAATTATATCCTATATACTTTGAAGCAAATGTATAAAGAGATTATATATGACCAGCGACAACATTTACCACTCTTAAAAATATCGTGTTGGACTAAACATTGTCATATTCCTTTCCTTTCAATGCATATTCATTCTGAACGTAAAATGAATTCATTTGATTCGAAAAGAATCCATTTTTAAATTTGGCAAATATTTTTTTAGTAAATATTAACACTGTTTAATCAATTTCGGACAACTTGATTTAATAATAATTATCATGTTTGACGCGACATTTTCCGCATTGTCACAAGATTTGATTTTCAGATTAATGTTTCGAATTAGTTATCAAGTAGAAGGTCATGTATCGTGTTGCGCCTGAACTATTTTATTTCAACTAAATAATAATTAACTTGAATTCTGTTGCCTCGTTCTCACTTATCTCAATATTAAATCCCTGAACATAATGCGTGTCACGTATCTCGGGACACAAATTTTAACACATTTAAAAAGTTCATTTTGCAATTGAATTGTTACTGAAATGTAAGAATTAAACAGTAATAATATTTGTTGTATATATTCAAACGGATAAATAAAGACGTAATGAGACAGAATATACAATTTAAAGGAAATACATTTGTAATTTACTGGAAATTTGTGATAAGTCAGCAATAAAATATAGATTTAAAAAAAATGCTTCATAAAACCTTTCTCATTTTTAAAACAATTTTATTGCAAAGTGAATGTAACAATAAATTTATGTTTTATATGTCATGTGTTACGTCTTCATTGAATAATCGAAATTTAAAATAAAAAAGAAACAAATTTAATCTAAAATTTTTCTACGTAAAAATATTTGTGTAAAGATTGAACTTTAAAGTGAAAATTTTAAACTTATCCGGAAAGTCTTAGTGAGTCTGGTTACAGAGCATTATTTACTATGCTTCGATTTCCTTGACAAGATATTTTGTTAAGTAAAGTTCTTTAGCAAATGCTATTACATTGATTCTAGTACTTGAATAACCTTTGCATGTTAAATGAATTGTTAACATTCCTTTAAGATATGCTTAAGGATTCAATTACCATAACCAGCACATATAAAACCAATTTCTTGTGATATACGTTCAAAGGGACTTTAGGAGAATTTCCCTAAAATATTTTGATGAACTCAAGGAAATTGTATGAACACTAACGATTTACGATCAAAAATTGAATTATAATCTAAATAATTTTCATTGTCAAAGTGTAGAAAATTCTCTTGTAAACTGAAGGGAAAATTTTAATCATTTAAATTGAATTAAATATTAAATCAAAATCGATGAGTAAATATGCTTTCAGAGAATAAACGACAACTATAAAACGCGACATTAACATCATTATTTAACAAAAATTTAACTTCGAATGAGGTGCATTAACATTAAATCAGACGAAATGCAGGAAACTTTGTTTATTAAGTTTTATGAACAGTTTTATATACCTGTAACATTAATTAAAAAATCTAACAAGATTTTCATAAAAAGAAATTGTTTGACAAATTCGTTCAGCTCACGTCACAATATCCTTTATTTTCCAAGCATTTTTACGTACAAAGTAGTATATAAAGTTAAATGATAAAAATCATAATTTTAGCCCGCAAATTATCGTTTTGCATCTATTGTATCCAGCGCGATTACGGTAAGGGCGTAATTAGAAATTTAAATGCGCGGTACGGATGTGAGGACGAAAACGATGCGGGCTTTCTAATGCAAATTGGAACAAAGTAATTCGCGAAAAGCATAACGCAAATGCGATACAAAGTGGGTTATATTTTGCGAGGTACGAAACAGTTGCAAGGCAAGAAATATTGCTGCGTTTTTTCACTCCAATTTCGCGTGCTCAACTCTTCATGAAAAATTAGCTGCGCGGTAACTTTTCGGCATTTCTTCAAAATTTATTTTTGCCAACGCACAAATTATACGTTCTGATATTAAAAAATAATTCATTTAAATGTGTTTAAATTCAATTAAAAAACCTAGTTTTTTGTGTAATCGTTAATTTGATTACATTTTTATTTTATTTTAATTGCACCTTACAATAATCTATTTTTTATATTTTGAATAACTGAATTTAAAGTAAAAAATTATAAATTTATGGTGATAGTACATATGGTTTAAATAAATTTGTTTGCGCTTTTTATTTTTCTATATTATAGCTAACTATGAGAAAAGTAAAATCTAAATCTAATATGTCGTCAATCTTCTTAATGAACATGCGACATGTTGATTAACTCGGTGTATTGAGTTTTCCTTATCCTAGCGACTTTCCTTAAAACAAAAACGAAAACTCTCTTGCTAATTAGACAGATCTACAATACTCCGTCAATTAAAGGTGTATAACGAACTACAAGCGTGGGTTGACTGTGCGTTGTAGCGATGCATCGCCGCATATCATACCCAGACTCATTTCACAGCGACCGATATTTAATCAATGGTGGCTCATGTTTCGTTCTGACGCACGCTTAACTATTGGTTTGAGTTTACTTGGTCGGATGAGTCCGCGCGATTGGTGCCCACGGACGATAAATCTATTCATTTAGTGGAACCATTCATCTTGTCAATGCGATAAAAAACCGACCTGCTTTCAAGTCCCGCGATTGACGAAAGGTGTTCATTTTTCATTGCGGAATTTCTTCATTTTCAGTCATAATCTGGAGACCTTTAACTTCGGCTTTTTAATTTCACAAAAATAACTTTGAATTAGCACGTCCAAGAAAAAAAAAATGATTAAATGTGTTCGATTAATATTTCAAATATTCTATTTTTAATTATGAAACATTAATGTAGCAAACTCTTATTTTAATTATTAAATAACATTTCCCCTTAACTTGCAATCTTCAATTTCTTTTTCTGGGATTTATGAAACATGGCAAAACAAAATTATTTTATTTCTTTTTTTGTTTGATGTAAGTAGACATTCTCTCGCAAATGATTTCAAATCATATATATTTTGTTATTTGACATTATAAATAATGATGACAATAATTATAAAAAAAAATTGAAGGAAAACTACATTTAAATTATACATAACGAATTTTATTCATTGATGAAAAATATATATTTACTAATAATGGACGACTGATCTTAATCAAATGCTCGTTTTTACGGAAAATCCAATTTTCAAGTCAATAAAACGATTTGTGTTGAATTCAAATTATTAATTCAGCCGAAAATCGTGTCGAATATTTATTTCCGTGCGAGGCAGCTTTGAAGTAAACGATCGTGACACTTTTTTTGTGAAATCGTTCAGACTGAAAGCATTTTTTGCATTTTTTTTTTTTATTGCATAATTATGCAGTTGTTAAAATTAACGAAGGCAAAAATAACAGTAAAATAATTGAAAAGACATACTTGAAAAAAAAATAAAAAAAAAAAAAAACGAAGCACGACCCGTTTGAAGATTGGACTGATTGTAATTAGTTTATTAACAAAATATAATTATTGCGCCAAACATAGATTGCGCAGATCTTTGTTAAATTTTATTAATATAAACTATTTTCACTGATAACATCTGTATTGAACAATGATTATAATTTAATTTGATTACAATTTTTAACAACGCCCGTTAACTTCATAAAACAGACAATGTCCCGTAAAGGTTATCCAATTCTATTTCGGTACTTTTTTCAATAATTTATTCGTAAAGGGCTCTGATCTCGAGTTATTTTGAATGTCAAAGTTTACTTCCGGTTTTGCCGCATGCATGTTTGTATTATTAAACTTTTGTTTTCTTTATATTTATTGAATATTTATTATCTGTTGTCAGGAGCGGAAACCGTTATTTAATTAAGTTGACACTTCGTTTACTAAAATCGACATTAATAAGTGTTAATAATACACTGAAAACTTTTTGTTAAAAAAGGACTATCTTCTTTTTTAAAATCTGTTTTAATCATTATGAATCCTTTCAAACCAAATCTATTATTTTCAAAAAAAAAAAAAAAAAAAGATTTACTTGATTTATTAAATAATTTTTCTTATTTTATAAATAACTTATAGTGTTTCATGTTAAGCAACAAGTGTAATAATTGGTTCGACTTGCATTGATTTTTTCACAGAGGAAGAAAGTCTCACGGCAGATGTGGACTACGCAGACGATAATACTTTGGAAAATTTGATGCACGCGGCGCAGCAAAAGTGAGTACTTGTCCGTTTATGAGCCAAACTTTTATTAAATACAACTGTTCGTCAAATACACTATAAAAACAAGTATCTCATTTAAGAAAAACGGATAAATATTAACGAAATGCTTGTAACAAAAGCCAACAGTGAAGTTTTATGATATAGTTCCAAAAATAATGATAAAAATAATTAATTATTATAACATATAATCTTAGGCTCCGAATATATTTTAAATTAGACACTTGTTTTTTTCAGTGTAAGATTAATTTCAACATATAAAAGTAACGAACACATTCGTATATATTTAATTAGTAAAATATTTTATGTGCAATGTTCAAACAAGCGTTGCATGGAAATGATAGAAATACACACAACTATAGACAAAAAATGTCTCATAATTAATTGTGATTACATACTGATTAAACTCATTTAACTCATTTTACGTAATTGACATAAAAAACGTATTGATTTTAAGATTATTACTTTTATCTCACTCATCTGATTTATGAATATTTAGGGTAATTTTGACCGTTGGGGTAACAGTGATATTTAAATCATGTGTGAGTGTTTCAAAAATTCTAAGTATGTTGTATTAGAGGCTAGAAGGTTAATGTAAGCATTAATATTAACAGGTTATTAAAATAATAATCATGGCATAAAAAATACCAAAACTTTATTTACCCCCAACTAGCAGCAATCACACTGTTTGATCTCATTGTTTCTTTCAATTAGATGTATATGAATGGTAAAGTGCTCCTTAAATTTTGTAGTTTTGATATTTTATACATAAAGAATATTCTGTTGATCAAAAAGTATTTTTCTTTGATTAAACTATATTTGTTCTAGATCAGTGATTAGATGAACAATTTTTTTTCAAATTAACACAATTTAGTGTCTTTACGAATTTTTCCAGTATGTGAAACTTTTATTGGATTTTAATTAATTAACGTAATATGATTTTCGTAATAATTTCTCAAAGTTCAATTACATTTTTACTGTAGAAACGTAAAATGGGTTAATAAATATGAAGAAATATATATTGCTTGCACACAATGACAATTCGAAATCAGTTTATAATGAATCAGTTGTATCATTAAAGTTATAATTTAACGGTATGAATTTCGATACAGAGTTATATTAATACATTCAATACAATAGCAATTAATTTTAATAATTTGATTGCTGAATGGATCAATGAGTTATTATAAAATTATAACAAATTAAGTAATCCTTTTTTTATTCTTTGAATAATTTAAGATACACAATTTTATATTAACAATTATCTTAATTTAAAAATATTTATTAAACAATATATTACTTTTTTACTGATAAAATAAGTACCACGTAAAAGAGCTACTTAATTGATCATTTGATTAATTAAGTAACCCATCAATTTTAAGTTAGTCTTATGTTATTTTCAATATATGTGTTATGTAAGAGCATTTTGATTTATTATAACAAATATAAAGACATTTACTCGAGATACTCGTGATTAGGAATTCTAATTTGGCGTGATACTTGCGATTACCATACTTTTCACGCACTATTAGAATGATAAATTCTCAGAGAAAAAATATGTTATTACTATATAAATTATTTTAGAGATAAATTTTGTTTTGTAATATATTGACTTACAGCTTTGAGTTCATGTTTTTTAGTTGCCACATTTGTAATTATGAATATCATACAGTAATGTTAAATTATTAAAGGATTGTAATCATTAATAAATTAAATCATTTTTTTTCCATTTTCTTAAACAATATATTTCTTCAATGAGGTAAATATATAATAATAATCACGATCATCCGAGTAACAAATTTCCGGCAGTTGTTTCCGAAAAATTCGTCGATAATAATCCTGAAATCACGATACCTTCCACGTATTCCTTTTTCCTCCGTGGAATTTCATACATTTTTTACGATTCACTTATATTTCATCCTTGAAATTGAATAAAAACGTTCATATTTATCGAAATTTTATTGCGTTTCACCATGAGACGTTTCGCCGATGCAAATCTTATAGGAGCATTTTTGGCAAAGAAAGGTAACCTTTAACAAATAGAAAAAGTTATGTCCCGCATTTCGTATATCTTTCAAGTTAACTCGCGTGGAAAAAAGTTCGAGCTGACCCTCGAAGGTCCAATTCTTATTTCCTTCATGTTATCTTCGCTTTATTATTTCCGATGAATAAAAATACACTCGTGCTTATAAACTTTTACTTCAATTTCAAATACAACTTTACAATCTAAATAAAAAATAGATATTTATTTTTCAATCAAATTTCAAGTTAATGAATAACAGCGGAATTGCAATCTACCTTCGTTATCTACGCGTAAATTAATTAACACCAATAAAACTTTTAACGGAACCTGTCTTCTTACTGATTATTTTCTCGTGAAAAAAGTCAATAATTTCTAAAATGGATTTTTCCATTTATCGCCAGTTGGTTTGAATCAATAAAGTCCTCAATTTTTCGGAAACAACACTCCGACGACTAATCCCCTAAAGATTGGAAGACAGTTATTCTGGCATGAATACGCTGTAAACTCTAGCACTATAAAGACGTCAAAATTTAAGACACTTTCGTTTTTAGATACAAACTTATTGTCGCTTCAGACACAGGCGTTTTGAATCGTGACATTTTTTGTTTGAATCAAAGACGCTAATTAGTTATACTAAGGTTAAATGTTAGTATATGAAAATTAATCATAGAACTACAATATTTTAAAGTTAATATTTTAATAATTAATATCTTAATCTAATTAATCTGAAATTAGATAAATTTCTATGCATTGTACTAACGTGCTGTCATCTATAAGTATTGAAAAAAATTGATTTTGAATGAATAATTACTTGAATTATCTTTGTCTTATAATAATGTATTTTCTCGTATTTTACATCATTTGAAATAAATCTGACATTTGACCTTTAGATAATGTCTAAGATTAAAACATTTTGTAGTGTCAGTTTTTGCAGTGTAACAAATTCAGAGAATGGTTCATTTTGTATACGTTGATTATGTCTCGGTTATGAGGCTATAATGGTAAAGTTTAAATTAAATTGTTTGCAAGAGAAACTGATTGACTATATAATGAATTATTGATTTATCGATATACTTAATAAATTAATTATTTATTGGATAAACAATTTATCATGCTTTATGGCAACCTAACGTTCCCTTCAATAATTTTACAAATCGCATTAATTTGATTAATATCTATATTTTATACCTACATAATTTATTATGTTATTATTATATTTTATACCTATAAAACCGAGTTTTATTATCTCTCTTCCCAATGTACCATTTAAATATTTGCATTGCTATACATTTTTCTTATGACATTTGAAAGTAACAGTATATTATGTCTATATGTTCATTGCTTATAAAATCTCGATCTTGATGAAATAAAATGCAATGAAATTTGCGGGCAAATGCTTTTAATGTAAAAAAAACTTGTTTAAACCACTGTTGGTTAATCTACTCGGAACGAGCCATTGTCTGACAGAGATACATTCCACTGTCTAAGGGGTACGCACACCATCTACACGAAGTAGCCGTAGCTTTAGATGCAGCTAGTCGAGCATAATCGCGTTGCACGTGTATACGTCCCACTTAGATGTTTCGGTGTCAATCAAAAGCTCTTATTTGATTTCCCTAATCTCGAGTAGACGTTCCTCGTTGATATATCTGTTTAGGCGGGCCTGCGTGCGGCGGGGTGGCAACTGCGACCACAGACCCAACGGATGCTGCTACGGCGCCAGCTGCAGGTGCAACCTCTGGGGCTCGAACTGTCGCTGCCAGCGGATGGGCATTTTCCAGAAGCTCGGCTAATTATCAATCGATCGGCCCTGATACCCCATCCCACACCCTTTACCACTTCTGTCTACAAATCTAACGTCTAACTCTTTAACTCTAACTCTCTTTCTCTCACATTCCCAAGCGATATAACATTAACTCTAAACGACAAGCTACGTTAATACAACACAACCAGCTGAATCTGAAAAACACCTTTGTTCCCAAGATGCTGACAAACGATCAGCAGACTTGATTCCGTAATTGAGATGAATACGGGCTTTAATTCTTTATACACAGCACGGTCGCAACAGGTGAAAAAAAGACGAAATACTGAGCACAATACAATTACACGGCATTTTGAACAAGGCCAAAAGGACAAGGAAGAAGATGACGATGATGATGATAAGAGAAAGGAAGACCAATAAAGTGCGCGATTTTGTTACTATGATTGTTTGTATAAAATAAAATAACGAAAAAAAAGTTTCAACTTTGTACAGGTTGTCTGTCGTGTTTGGTGTCGGTTCGACGAGTGGCTTTTATTTTTGTTCCTTCCATTCGTCAGTCGCCAGCGTTCGCGTTTCGTCGTCCGCACCCTGACAGCTACTTCCGCGCCAATTCCCTCGCGTCCGATAAGTCGACGACTTTCGTAAGCGCTGACAATGTTGCGTATTATTTTTGATCTGTGTTTTGTCACAAGATAATCTTGATTACGTTTTTTATTTTTATCAATAAAGCAACGCGCTTTTGCAGTAATGATTTATTTTTCTGAATCTCGCTCGATATTTACAGTGGAAGAAAAACTAATATATTTCTACGTTGCACCGAAAGACAAGATTAACTGAAAAGTAACGGTATTAAAAGTTTGAATAAATCAATGATCTAGTTGTGATGTGCCAAGGAGATTCTTAGTTGTTTTTATTAAAAGAACGAATCAAATTATTTTTCTTATATTTATTATTATTTATTTGCAGGAATCCAAAATTTATTTATACTAGTGATTAATTCCTTTTTCATAGTTGATACAAATTTCATAATGTTTATGCTTGGCGTGTTAAATAGTAAAAGAGAAAATTTTTTACTGACATCATGTAAGTGATTTCGTTACCTGTTTTCCCGCTTTCTTTCATAGCGATTTGCGATTCAGTATATCTTTCATATATTCTGAACCATTTAAAAATTTATTCCAACGTGAAGTCACATTCGCGATGACTCATTTTAAAACTCTTTAGCACCGCAACAAATGCCTCTTTTAGATGAAGTAATGTAAACTGTCGACTTACTATAATGATTGCGGTCAACTGATATTTTGACCGCATTAACCCCCCATAATATACATACTTGTCATAATTCAACGTTATTTAATCACCCCTCCCCCTCCTTGATAGAAGGATGATACATTTTTTTCAGTCCCAGAACCGCGTTTACCCGACACACAATTTGAGTTTCGTACTTGCGCATTGAGAAAAAGAAATTGTATTAATTGCACTACGATATAATTTTGCGACGAAATTCGTCAGGTTTACGCGGCTCAATGCAAAAAGAATATTTTGCAAGATAAAATATAATACAAAGTCTGATTGATCCCTTCATTTCGCCGTTGATGCGAACCATACAATACTTTGCAAATAAGTTTGTAAAAGGCGATGCAATGCTTTTCGCCAATTTCGCGATCGTCTTTTTCTCAATACGAAACACAGATGGAACGTGGGCGCAACGAAAAATCCTCCGATTAGCTTCCGATTGCCTCGCGTTTCCCCAACGCCTGTAATCTATGCTTAAATTATATAAATCCCGAGCGAATTTCGACCACCTCTTTGAACTCGCGAAGTTGTGAAATGAAAGAATATAAAAATGGTTCGTTGGCTGATTTAAAATGTTTATTATAAAGTTGTTGCGAGTGAAACGGTAGCGTCGACTTTCGTCCGGACAAAAGTAACGTGAGGTAGAGCTCGCCAATCTTTTTGCGCCAAATGGAATCCGCCTTGTTGAGTCCTCGCTTTGATGAAGTCATGTCGCGTGCATTGTTGCGCGATTGTATTTTATGACTGTTAACTGATTGCAAATTTTACACGTCGCGCTTTCATTGCATAATATTTTACCTCACGTTACGAGAAGCCAAAACGTAAACTGTTACTAATTGCAACGATTAGGAATTAATCCGCAAACAACACGTGATTCAGTTGCAAACGCAAAACTCCTCTCGAATCGCGTTGTCGAAGCGAAGTTTGAATTATGTGGACATAACTTATGCGTAAACTCCAAACTGTAACTGTGAATACTAAGCCAATTGTACCCGATGATGAATGTACATGTATCGATGTATCGTAATAAAAATACATAAGTTAACAAACCATTTCTTCCGACTGATTTTTCGATTCATCGATTGTTTGACTGCTATAAGTAAATTGGGAAGTAAATGAATAATTGATTGATCAATTAAATACATGATTAATACATATGATAAAGCGTCGATCGTGAGACGGCGAATGAGACTGGATGTATTTTTCGTGCACGTTTATGTTAATCCTGACGGCGAGGACAGCTTTACGAGGAAAATCAATAAGTAATAACAAAATGTTTATAAAACGAATAAAACTGTATGCGAGCAAGAATTTGCGAAATTGGTCTATATTGATTTCAACCCTTTCCGAAAATCGTTCGTACGTTCTTTCCTTTTCAATCGGTTGTTTAATAAATAATAGTAGTTTTCTATTTTTTGCTATTTTATTTCAAAAAATCAAACTACGCTTTAAGTAAAACTGCTGGAATTAAATTTTTCAACCATTTGAAGAACAAAGTTTTGATAATATTATTTTTTTATTGCAACACCAAAATGTTTTTTGCAGTCTGAAATTAAAATTTTATATTCAAGATTTAACTTTGTTAACAGCTGAACGAACGACAATCTTGAGTATGTTTTTTATCATTTGATTCCTTTGACTCAAATGACTTTTTCTACGAGTGAGTACATTCAAATTCAACCATTTGATTAATTCTTTTATAGGCTGATCAAAATAACCCTTTTTATGTTTTACCGCAATAGTGATTTGATAGAATTTTTTATTCGAATTGATCATGGCCTAATGACTTATGAGCGGAATTAAATAATCAAAATCATCGGAAATAGTTGCTTCCGTCAAAACGCCCGTCAATGTACGGCACTTAACAGTCGGAAATTGTGAACCTCGAAGACATTCGTTAGTTGCGCGCAATTCAGCTTTGCGGAATTCCGGTATCGTTTTGTGAATTTACCAGTCAATCGATTGTCGGATTACATGGATTTTAAGTCACAACAAAGTGTTCATGAAGAGACATTTTTTAGTAATACTTATTAAGGTTCAGGCAATTTGAACAAATAATTTATCATTGTTTCATTATATCATATCATTGTTGTTTTTTCTTTCTTGTCAAATACAGATAATTTTAATTTCCAGTCATAAAATCATTCGGGTGTAATTTAAAAGTAAATTAATTTAACATTTTCAATCAAGCCTATCAGACGACCGTGATTTTTACTGATAATGCAAATTTCGCGATATGTATAGAATTTAACTGAAGGCTGGAAAAAATTCATCGAAATTATCCGTGACACAAGTTTCATTAAAAGTGCGACGATCATTTCTTAGATTGCAGAAAAAAGAATTAGAGTTTTTATGAAGCAACGTCATTTTTGGATTTGAGCGGAAAAAAATCCTTTGACACTTAAGAGATTTGATTATGAAAGAATTCCGCTTTGATCGAAGAAAATATTTTCACGATGCAGTTATTTGCCGTTAATCAAGGTAGACACGGAATTCATTTCAGCAAAGAAAGAAATATATTTAATAAGATTTTATTTGGGAATTAATTATTGATTGGATATCAATGAAAGATGCACGCAATTAAAGACCGAATCGATCGGGGTTAGCGTTAATTGAAATTATTTGTTATTATGCCATTGCTGTTACACTGATTATTAATTTAATGCATTTGAATTCGAGATGTAATTAATTATTCCATTAGAAATGGTAATTAACTCATGATATCTTGCACCTTGATTTTATATTTCTACATTATAGAGCGCAGTCATTCAGTCATAAAGTGAAGTTAATGGAGTTCATAAATCTTGATCATATAAGATAACGAAAACGCACCTCGTTTTTGAATATCCTAATTATATTGAATATAATATATTCGGTTGATGATTTTCAGGCATGAAACTAACAAATGAGTGTCATCAATACGATAAATAATTACTTTGACGTTTTCAAAACCAAAAATAATATTACGGTTGCTGCTTATTTATTACGTTAAAAAAGTCGTTGAGTCGTTACATTGAAGAATTATATTCAATATAGATAAATGAGATTTATAAAAGAATTTAATATACTACGTCGTTAAACGTGTTTTGTTCAAATTATTCAATTATTACCAAGTATTTTTAACTAGAGGTATTTTTCTTTTGTCTAAATTAAAATGACATATTATGTTATTTAAGAATATATTTAAAAACTTACTCAATAAATTTACATAAAAGTATTAATGCACTATAACTTGAAAAATGCCAAATTATCCAAAGTTACAATTTAAATTATAAATATCAATGAAATGAAGACAATTTAATTGATTCTATTGTTAAATTGTCCTTCAAAAACAAATTCAGTACCCAATAATTAAACTGAATTTTTATTTAATAAATATCTCGGATGATTTTATACGATTCTACGAGTTTTAAGTATTTCAGATGTCCAACAATTTTGTTTAATATTTATTGAGAAGATACTTGATGTACATACAAAATTTTCGCTCATCTTTTCAAACTGCTCCCTTTGTCTCTTGGTTTTTTGAAAAACAATTCAAAGGGAAGAATAAATAATTAAGGCTAAAATAAAAAAAAGTTATAGAAGACAAGAAAAATAATGTTTCATTAACATAGTTATTGCCCCAATTCGTGTAAAAGACGAACGTAACGTGTGCCTTGGCCTATAAGATGCACGAATCGCTTCGATAAATGAATTGCCCGCCGCCACCCCGCGCATCTTTTCCGCGCCGAGTCGAAAGGTTAACCGAGTTAACCCCGTGACTGGACGACCCGAATCGCCTCCTCATGCCGAGGGTCCGTGTTACACAGTATCATTCGCAACTCATCTCGCCGCGTAGCTGGTGATTCGTCATTCATTTTCATAAAAAAGAAAAAGAAAACTGGCAAAAGAAAAAGAAGAAGAAAGAATTCAAATTGCACTTCTAACTGGTACTCACTAATGCAGGAGAGCGCATGAATGAATACAAATGCGCAAGTGATTTTTCACGTTTAAAACCGAGCGAACGTCCATTTCTTCTACATTAATCTATTTTAATTTCGCTTTTCTTTTTCGCTCTCTTGCACTCTAGTTTTTATTAATTTGTCGGGTAACGAAGTTTACGACCTCAACAAGCTTTACTATCAAAGTTGACGGAAATGTAAACATGTTTGTAGACATTTTTAATTAATTAAAAGAGTTTACACAACAAGAAATTTTAAATTAATTTTTCAGTATTATGTAACTTTAATTCATTTACAGTTGACAGTACATACAAATTAATGTAACAATATCCGAAATGTGGCTTGATTAAAAAAAAAAAACAATTTGCTGTAATTTTAATACTTGCGCATAAACGTAAACTACATAAAATTTCATACTTTTCATAGAGTAGAAAACAATATTTCCTCATTACTAACTTTTTTTTTTAATTGTGTGCGATACAGTAAATTTACAGTTACTGTGTTCACAAAATATTCAATTCAGTAAATCCAGTTTTCATAGGCGTGTAATATTAACAATTACGTTAATTACAGAGTAATTAGATTATGTTGTGATGAGTATTTTGGAATTGCGGTTAAAATGTAATTCGATATAACTAATAACGTATTATCTTGACGGTAACATTAGAAGTTGGCAATCAGTGAAATCGCGTTACACGAAATAACTTTTACGACGGCTGTGCAGAAAATGCCATTTCATCCAGGAAGATGGCTCTTCACGTAACGCGATTTCGTTGTCAGACAAACTTTTGGTATTGCGATGGAAAGTCATTCGAATGGAAATGTCAAAAGATGCAATGTTTTGGCTATCTTTGAAAAATAAGTTTCTAATTTGATTTAACAATTCCGTAATTTTGTATTGAAACTGCACAATCGCTAAACAATGTTGTGCTTTTTTTGTTTAAATTAAATTTTTGATTCGCGGGTACATTTTTTTAAATTCAATACTACTCAATTGCGAATTTAATCATGAATTGATTTATTAATGAATCATCGTAAAACTAAAGTAATTTACCAATTAAAGTTCGATTTTATTTGTTTCATAGTATGATCTAAATGGACAAATTTATGTAGTGCGTTCATGTGTTGATTCTTGCCTACATTTCAAAAAATCGATGAAAAAACAAGCGCAAATCGACTGAATTCGTTATCAATGGTAATCAACACATTAATTCAAAGCATTTAAAGCAAATCTTAACAGATAAGGGGAAAGCAAAAAATTCGCTTAAGGGTAGAAGTTTAACGTATCTAGACAAATAAAAGATTATCGCAGATTGAACTTTATTTAGTAATTACATTTAAATTTACAACTATGTTCAAATCTTATTAAGATGAAAAATAAATCAAGTTTGTGTTAACTGTGTTTCAGATTACCATAAATTTTTTTATGTCTTTATTAAAAAATATCGTTTTTTTATTTTTGCTCAAGAAATTAGTCTTACATAAGACTTCTAACTGTGCGCCATTTTCATTGTCAATGTGTAACTCAATCACAATACAAATTGTGCCAATTAAAATGAAACCGAGAAAATTATAAAACTCGGCTGATAAAAAGCCGTCTCCGATCGGCTGCTTCTTGTTTTTCATTTTAATTGCTAAATGCATGTCTGATACAATCAGGCTTTACGTAAACGAACAACTGTTTTCATCTATTGTATCAATATAATGGATGAATTGAAAAAAGACAACAAAGTTAAAAGAAAATAAAACGCCAATTAAAATTAAACTGAATTTCAAACATGAACAACTACTTTTTTGCAGCAATCTTACTGTAAAAAGTGTTAAATTTTTAAACTCGAGTGATAAATTAAATTTTTTTGCACTTGTGCGATAAAGTTCATTTTTTTACATTATTTTCAATAACAAAAAAGTGACGTGTCCAATATGCGGGGGTAGTGACACTAATATTATTACTTATGAATAAAAAAAAAAAAAAAAATTATTCAATATAATTTGACTTCTTGAGAGATTGAATCATTGTAGAAGAAATTACGTAAACTTTTCACTACCAGCAGCACGTAGACACGGCAAATTCAAAACTCGAGTCGTCCGAGCGTACGAAGTTGCATTATTCATTTCATTATATCAAAACAAAAGCGTATCGTTTTTGATTGCGAAACGCCGACCAGAAGAGGAGGTAAAGCCCGTCGGGGGTCAGTTATCTGAGCGGCCGCATCGCGGTCATTACGGGGCCCGGATAAGCAGTGAGAAAAAGAGAAAGCGAGAGGATCGTCCAGAAAACATTAACCTTCCCGACTTTCTCGACCCTCCCGACCTTCCTCCATGTTGAACAAAGTTGCCAAGGTGGAAGAAACCGATCGCCACACTGCAGAATTGTTCCATTCTAATTTTACTGCAAGTTCGAACTCGCACTTTCGTGGCATCCTTTCTTAATAACACTTATCCAGTCTTCCCTAATTGAAGCCTTCTTAGTTTTCCAATCATCCTTCCTTTCATACTTTTATTTCTTTTCGAGTCGATAAACTAACGTATTCACCTTGAATATCTGATCGCGAAGGTCATTTGTCAATTATGCAACAAACGTTTCCAGTTATTCGGACTTGTAAAATAATGTTAGAGTCAGTTGATTTTCACGAAACACAGACTAATCTTATATTCACAAGTTCAATAAAAACTAATAAAAAATAATGCTACGCATATAAAACATGGATTTTTTGTGCTTATTAACGCGTGATAGTATTAGATAATTAAATATAAAAGTAATGAATTTTTTTGTATAGCTTCATCACACGTAAATGGTATTTTATTATCTCTATCCCTCGAGTGTATTTTAAGTATTTCGAATTTTTAGAAATATTTTGAATTACTTTAGAATTACTTTGCAATTTGCTGCAAAATTGTTAACAGTACCCGTAGTTTTTTTTTTTTTTATGGACTAAGAAATAATGTCTATTGATCATGTGTCCAACTAATGTTATCATAATTTTGCAAATATCCCTTTCAGTATATTTAAATCTGATTTAAGAAAACGAAGTAATGTTTTCAGATGCATTTGTATGCGAAAGTTTCAATACATTTTAAATCGATGATTAATGAAACGCAAACGCGAGCGCAAATACACTTGCGCGTGTCGTCAGTGATTTGTAGTGGTGGCGATTTTACATCTGCATCCACGAGCGAGACATAATGCATCGCAAATATTTATGTAAAGGTTGTTCTCACGCGCGCGCCGCTGCAAAATGACGCGTGGGCGATACACGTACTCGAGGATCCCTGAACAATACAGAGATCTTGTCATTACTTATACGAGTTCTATTGAACAGAAAAAGCAACGTAATTAAAGTAACGGTACGCCGTTTTTAATACTCTCCGACGTAGACCATGACTGTAAAACAGATAAAATTTGTCGAGAAAAAAACTGCAGTCACCCTATTTACCGACTGAAAGATAATCAAATAAAAATTAATCTAGTTTGAACACCATCTAATTGTCATCATTTCTTTTAATTATCATTATTGCGACGATTTATTGCCATTTCGGGAAAAGTAAATGGATTATTTTGTTTTTGAAAAGGAGACTTCCTTTATGGTGATGATAATGATCAACTAAAATGTCTCAGTAACTTGTTTCCATAACACGAGAGATCAATTTCAAGCAAAGTGAGAAAAATTCGTAGAAAAATAAGTACGAAGAAAAAAGCAGACTAATTTAACGGTGCGTTGATTTATAAATAGAACAATTTTCACGCCAACTCATGTGCAAACTAATTGTGCGTTTGTTAAAAACGTGTTTTCGCATTTGTTTGCTTGCGAAAGGACACGTGACGAAATTTAGCGCAAGACGGTTGGGGCCTCATTCGCTTTGAGCGACCGTTCGTACACATATTTTGCGATCATTAGTATGCGTTATGCCTTCACGACTACCGGTGTTCGCTTATTCAATGGCACTTGCTTGATAAGGAACACGTATCACGTTTCAAAAAAGTTGCATTCCTCAGAAGATGCTCTCCGTGTATATTATTTACACGTGGAGCCCGGTGTAATTTTGTTTGGCGCTTGGAAAATACCACTTTAATTATTCATTTATTTTTTGCGTGCTTCTGCATTGCCGACCCGGCGGCTCGGAGTGCAGATAATCACCTGCTATTTATAATTTTTAATGCAAAATTGATTTTCAATCGTTTGTCAATCTAGTGGAGCGTTTCGTAGACGACTCGAGGGGTACTAGTTTATTGCGATGATTGATTGAAACAATATTTCTTCTCTTTGTTTTACAAAATTACCTCTCAACAACTTTTCTATTTTATCGACGGAATTTTTTACCGTTTTAAAGGGAGGTTACAATGAAATTCTAGCTATATGATTTTATGATCACAATATTCAGATAAAAATGCAGGTATACCTGCATTTTAATACATATACAAAAAGTTGCAGAAATGAATTTAAATTACGCAAAAGGAAATCCCTACCCCTGCTCTCTGCTTTTAAAATAATGTATGAAAATGTTAGCATTTAGGGAAAACTACTTTTGACTAAATAAATTTGGCTGTTTCTTTCAAAAACCTTTCATTTTATAAGCGTACCATTTATTCTAATCCGAAAATATCAAAATTTAACAATGCAAAACAGTAGAGTTATGTCAAATACAAATTTTAATATTGAAATAGTAAAAAAGTAGAATTGCCATTCCCGTTTGTGATTCATAGATGATCAAAATCTTAAAGCTGAGAGCTGACGGATAAAGGACGGAAATTTAAATGATCTGTAAATTTTTGTTTAAACTAGAAAATTTTTACAATTCTATGAAGTGAATTCCACTTCGCGTTCTGTCGACATAAAAAGGTGGACGAATCCACTGCCAAAGATTTTGTTTGCGTGAAAATAATCGTAATTACGGGCAGACGATCCGATGAATACAAATGAGGTGAATCTCATTGAAATGTTTTTCGAGTAGGTTTTAAAATAAGAGCACTTTGAACGCGTAATTGAAAAGATGTGGGTGTCGGTGATGTTACTCCTAGAGAGTAATAAAGCGACGGAACGTTGATAAAAATGGAGAAGAAATGGCGTAACTGAGTTGTGCTGTACGAGCTATGAACAGTGGAAAATATGAGCTTCCGAACAGCGTAAAGGAGGTGACATTCATTTTCTTGCTACACGGGCAAATTTAGTTTCTTGTTTAAAATGAGACTTTACTTAGTCGGAGAAGTTCGATGTAACATCAACTTCCATTTAAGCGTTGAAATTTCCTGCGAGTTGCGCGTCACACATTTCGATTTACAAATGTTGCATTAACTCCGTTACGAGCTACGTCGAGCACATTTGTCGCTGTTACGGACAATCAAAGACTTTTCAGGAAGTTGCCATTAAACGACAGCGATGCTCTAAACTTTAAAACATAATACAATAATAACTGCAAAAACAGATGACTAATTATGATTTTATTAGATATAAAAAAGTAAATGGTAATTGGTTGCTTTGCTTATGAGAATATGTGAATTTTCATACTTACATTTAACTGTAAGTCATTTAATAATTTCATTTATTACAAGAATTGAAAAAATTAAGATAATTTAATGCCGTCAATTATTCAATATGAAATTAAAAATTAATAGGTGAACATTAATTTTCATTATGATTTTCAATACTGTATTTTTTCTTCATTGAAAGAGAAAGACAATTTTTGCTTGGCGGAATTCGGAAAATGCACTTCACAACAAAGCATTAAAATAATGCGTGTAGGAATGTATCGTACAAAGAAAAACAACACGCGGAGAGGCTAGTCGAAGAAGCAACGTTTTTTCCGATATACAATTGCTCTTTTTTATGCGAGCTAATAAGTGGTGACGCTTTAAAGAAACAGATTACGCGTCACGTGATGTATCGAGTCGTCTTATCATACAAGCTTTTAGATCCGGGACAAAAAAAATGTAAATTGTCGGACTGAATTAAGTAGGGAAGCAATTTTACTATATGTATTTTGTAATTCAAATTCCTCAGTACATTTTAACATTTGAAACTTGAAAAATAATGTTTAATCACAAAACGGAAATTGCATTTAAAATAAAAAATAGATTAAATTTTATTGTACTTTTAATTTTCAAAAATGTTAATCAATTTGTATCTTGAAATGCATATGTAAAATACTAGAAAGATTTTATCTACTCAATGTAAACTAATCCTTAAACAGAAAAACACATTCCCACATTAGAGAAACGATAAAATCTACCCGATTATAAAATGTTTAGTTCGTCAAGAATCCCGACAAACTTTCTTTTGATCGCTATCAATTCAACATCCTCCTAGTCAGGTTTACCATTTCATTTTCCGACTCGATTGGATCTTTTCAATCAGATTCGTTATCACACCAGGTTCACAATTACGTATCCACCAAATTAGCTTATGGTCTCGCGATAAAAACGAGTACAATCGAGTTGAAAGACTTTTCAAATAAGCATCCAATTACGCAGTGCCGAATCGATTTTTTCGTATAGCTTTTTTTCATTCGTCCGATTGATCCTAAATCAATTGCCCCCAGCCTACATTCCAGCCAGTCCGCCATCTGTTCTCTAACTGCGCAACTAATCCGCAAATTAATTCGCGACAAGTGAATCTCACTTCTGACACAAGGACTGCGTCCGAATAGACGGTGTCGGGCTCTATTGAAATGCAGAGCATCGTTGCGATAATCCTTTATCAAGCGCAATTGTATAACCAAGAGGTAGAGAAGTGGAATGGCGGATGCCATTAGGGAGACGTGGCGTAAGGAGGGGGGAGAGGCGGGAAAGAATAGGAGGAAAACACGCGCAACCTTGAACGCCGAACGTACGACCTGTGACGTCAGGATCGTCGTCCTGTTGGGCTCCGTTTGACAGCGAAGGCATGTTAAAGATCCAACGCGGGCTCCAGCAGTCGCGCCGCGCGACCGCTTCATTGATGCAATTACGCTTTCATTCATTTTAGCCGAGGAAAAAGTCGAATGACATACGGAGTTTGTAGAAATTCGGTAATACTACTGTGACGTTTTTGACGAAAATATTTTTTTGGGAAAACAAGATTGCTGGCTTGTGTAGAAA
Source organism: Aradophagus sp. ZL-2020 (assembly GCA_022817685.1). Classification (NCBI taxonomy): domain Eukaryota; kingdom Metazoa; phylum Arthropoda; class Insecta; order Hymenoptera; family Scelionidae; genus Aradophagus; species Aradophagus sp. ZL-2020. The sequence goes on along the minus strand of JABFOV010000084.1, from coordinate 11,103 downwards.
TCGACTGCAGTGAGATGATCGTTCACAAGAAATTTTTCAACAAAGATAACTATGTATATACGTGACAAACCATCGAAATGGTTTTCTGCACAGGTGATTAAAAAATTCTAATTAAATTTGAAAAAATTTTGTTCGTCAATGCAATCCTTTTTTTTCTATTACAAGCAAGGATTTATGTGAATCAGGGTTTAAGAAGTATTGTAATCACAATTCACAAAGTAGCGGCAGCGAGTTATAATGGTTATTTGTCAAGTGATAGTATCTTATTGTGCACTTCCGTGAATCTTTCTGGTTGGGAAATAAAACATGATGAAATCGTTGTAAGTAATTTGATAAAAAAATAACGGTAAAAAGGCTTATTACTTTCCCGTGCATTTTATTTAAAATGTATAAACAACTGAAAATGTTTCGGTACAAAAGATTATATTCTAATTAATTTGCAGATAATAGACATCTATGAATGTTTCATTTTTTTTTATTTTCAATTTATTTTAAATGCAATTTACGTTTTCTTCGCGAAACCTTTTCTGAGTATTATTATTGCAGTAAAATAAAGTAGGGGAATTCTCTATAGGATCGTTCGACCAAATGTCTTAATTTTATGTATAAAATGATTTACCGCGCCAAGTCAAAATTCGCGATGCGGAAAAATTATTGATATTATATCGACGGATTTACGGCTGAGGAACGAAAACATCTAGTTCACACAATAAATAACGCTCGCGCGTATAATCATAATAAATTTTCCACCGCGAAACTTCGTAGTCCGTTTTGGGGACAACTAAAAATAATAGTACGTAGAGCTATAGTATCTTGCTCAACATTTCACAATGACCATTTATATTTAGTCCCTATAATGCTTTCATTAAAACAAATAAAGTTTTCACACTTGCGATCTTAAACAATGGCGTTTGAGTAGAATTGCAACGCTAGTATATGTTTTTTTTTCTTTTCTTCTTCTTTGTTTACAAGCACAAATTCATTTAAAAAGACATGATAAAAGTAATAAAAGCTATTGTGTATTGACATTTAAAAATTACACGGTGAGAAATAATGCTTTAAATTTTATGATATTTTCTTACTGTCAGTTTTACAAATTTATTGTTTTTACTAAAAGCTTTTCTGAAAAACGTGAGGTTCCACCCTCTGTTGTGCCCCCTTCTTCCGAAATCAATTTCAACTCTGACTAATTTTAATTGTCTCATTCATATGTTTTATTAATGTTGTAAAGATAGAAGAGAAAATTGAGAAAGTAAAAAGCCAAAAAAATATCAACAAGCACGACGCAGTCATCAGTCGCTTAATTCCTCGCTTCGAAAGACTGAGATATTGCACTGTCATAAACAAGGTGATTAATCATCCCCTTCGTCCTGGGGATTATCACACGATTTAGAAATCACTTTACGCTAAAGTATCTATTATTGGGGCACTTAATAAGTCTTTAGAAAATCGACTTGCTGATAGTATGATGACGGAGCATTCTGCTGGGAATTATCCTAATGAATTTCATCGCATCTGACAGTATTTTGATTTCCCTATCACGGCCTTCCCTTGTGTTATTATTCTTTTAAAGGTCTTTATTTTTGTTGTCAAACTTTATTAAGAATAATTTAGTTTAATGGTATGAGAAACCGCAATTTTTTCATTAGGTTTTTTTCTTAATTTTTTTCATTTTTTTTTTTTTTTTTTTCGTTTTACGAATACAACATAAAACGTCTTATTTTACGATATCATTTGCTGTGTGTCAAGAAACGCATGGCTGAGTGCATGTACAGGAACTCAATGGTTCGGTGCGCATGCGCACTCTATTACAAATTTAACTCGTAACTCCTTACAAATTGATTCTCTCAAAATAATATTATTTTTGCAAAACACTAATTTTAAACAATTTTATTTAAATCAAATCAATTTTGTTAAAATAAACTATTTACTTTCTCAATTACGTAGTTTCTAATTAATAAAATAGACAAATTATTTCAATTTTAAAATTAATAAGTAATTTATTCAAATTCATGGGTTACCCTGGAGTGAAGCTTCATTTTTGTTAATTCTGTGAAATAAATTTAAAACTTTGCGCCTTAAAGAAATACTAATTTTCTTGCTAAATTTTGTAAAAGTTTAATTGTTTTTTATATCGTTAACTGTATAATAAAGTTTGTAACAAAAAATGGTTGTTTTTCTTATTTAAACAAAAAAATTATAATCAATAGGACGAAGTGTCTAAAATAAGAACAATGATATCAACGTTTGCGTTTTTATTTTGACACCGAAGAATAGATCTAGATAACGCCCATAAATTTGATTTGCGAATTCCATCTTTTAAAATTTCTGTCTTCGTGTTTGCTTTACCAAGTACGTCGACTCCTAAGAAGTTCTACTACTTTTCAAAATGCTCTGCACCTGTCTAAATAGCTTTACATACATTGCAACTCGTCAATAAGATATCAAAATTCACTTTTACTTTATCGCAATTTTCTCCTCGCCTTCGTTACTTTTATTTCTCTTATTTCGCACTTATGCAACGTTATATCTTTTCACATTCAGAGGTTTTAATGAGTACAATCTTTCAAACAACTTTATTATTTTATAGTAAATAAAAATTTTAAAATACTAAAATAAAATACTTGAAAAACATAAATAAAATAAGTATTCTTTCAGCTAAGTTAAATCAATTTGTTACGAACATTTAGATGTTAATAGGTATTAATAAATTTTACTGCAATAAATAACTTTGACAAATAATTAAGTTATGTTCACGGAATTATGTTTCACATACTTCATGTATAAAAATGAACTACAAGATTGAGGACAAGTGAGAGTCAAACAGTTAATACAAATCGTTAAATAATCGGTTTACTTGTCCAAGAAAATGAAAAATTAATTAACGTTGAAGATCAGTTGATAAAATATTCGACTAAATAATTTTGCAACTGAAGGATCGTGGTTGTGGCTGAATGCAATCCAAAGCAATTGTTAACCGGACGAACGAACGAACGGCATTAAGCGTAATTTCAATTACACTCGCTAATCGAAGATTATACAAGCGCAATATCATTGAATGGAAAACAATTTGGTGCGCAAGCCGAAATTGAATTACGATGGTGAATTATTCAATTATTTGCACACAGTGCCAATAAAGGGGAGAAAAAGGCGGAACTTCCTGCGAAAAGCCGCATTCCAGATCATTTATTCACCTCGACAATCTCGATCTTTCACACCGACAAAATTACGCAATCCCCAACCCGGCGAGCAATCAACTCCACGACAATTGCGCTCCTAAACAACCTCGCAACCGACAGTCAGCTAAGCAATGAATTTGTTTGTTATTTCCCTGCCCCCTCACTCAATAATACCTGCCACCAAAGGATAATAAATGTTTATAGTCGTCTGGAGATGTAATCCTGCGTAAAAGTCGCCCGAAAAAACGCCCGCTCGTTTGATTGTAAATTTTATTGCGCGAGCCAGTTAATCGCCAACGTCATCCAGTTGAGCTCGTCGTTTTATTTATGCGACAGATCAAATGTAAAAGAAAAAAAAACAACTTCGATTTTAGTACTGACAGAACTCGGACTGATAATGGCAAATGTGTGTAGACAAAATGTATCGCCTTACGAGAAAATTCACTGTAACTCGAGGATATTGATCGGCGTGCGAAAAAGGAATTATTTATAAGCTTATTCAATCATACAAACGCATAGAATATTAGGAGGTTAACGAAATATTTTTGTGTGAATGAAATAAAAATATTAAAATAGTCGTATTTCAATGTTAAATATTGCACAGCTATTTTATAAATGTTTTCTTATTAAAAAAATATTACTTTTATAATTTCGTTTCGCTTGAATTCAACACTTTTCTCAATTCAGTTTTTAATTGGATTTGGTGTGACAAAACTTGTTTGTCTCTTAAAAAACCTATCCATGATAATAGCGTTAATTAGATTTTAATGTATTTTAATTTAAAAGGCAAATTTTTAATATTTTTACAAAAGTATTTTCGTAATTATAATCATTGATTACTTCACAAAAAATATGAGATTATACATTAGATAAGTAACTTTGTAGCTTTGAGAATTACAGTTGCAATCATTTTGTCCCCTTTCAGGCGCACATTGCTTTTAGTCACGTTATTATTTCAAATATAATTGTTGAATTCGTGAAAAAGAAATTAATTTCACTTACACGTATTTCATTGCTTTTCGTCTAGTTGGGAAACATTAGGAATCAAAGCTTCTTTCCAACATTTAATAACAATATTTCAGATTTACAAACATTGGAAAAGAATTTTAATTGATTTCTTTAAAATCCACACTTTGAAATATGAAATTACAAACAATTAAAGTATCAAAATAATTCTTCATATTACTTTTTATCTAAAATATTCACAATTTGCAATATTTTGCAATTTTTTGAATTATTTTTTTTACACACAGAATTTTTTTTTTTTTAATCAAACAACTAAACGTGTTCTACTAAGGGTATTTTAACACATCAAAAGAAGAACAAGAGTATATAAATTAAATTCAAACGCAATTCCAATGGCGTTTCTTTTTTTTTTTTTTTGTAAATAAGCACAATGTCTATATTTTTAAATGAAATTCGATAAAAGTATTGACTTTAAATAGCTTATAAAATTACGTCGCGATAATTCCTGTCACTGCTGTGATCTTTAATTCTCTGAATATAGCAACGTCGCTTGGGCAAATAAAAAATAAAATTTCATCAAGCAAATCTGGCAACTGACATCACATGAAAGGACACTTCGGCGCTCTTTTCTACCACCTACTGAAATATCTACGTGACGTGTGGTATTTTCTGGCAAGGGGCAGCTCCATTGTACTTCGCTCATATATTAATCAAACACGTGTAATAATAAATGTCACACATAAATTGATTCTACGCGGAAAGTATTGTAATAACTAACAAATAAAACGCACGTGGAGTCTCTACATTATATATTATTGCGAGAGAATCCGCCACGACAAATATCAGGGCGAAAAGAAGAAATCATGCCTCATGACAAATAAAGTTATCAACTTTGTTACAATGTAAAATCATATTCTTCAACTGCAATCGTCAGAATAGTGTTACGAAGCAAAATATCGTTTGCTTTAGATTCTGAGTTGACGTTTTGTTACATAACTTTCTGGCATTTCACATTTTTTAATCTTTCTTTCTGTAATGAAAATGCTTTGGTACTTCAAAAAGCAATAAACTGTTGCTTTTACGATTCATTTCAATTCCGTAAAATTACAGTAATAGGTAACGTAAATTTGAAGAATTAACTGTTGGATTATATTAATAGTTAAGTAAATGATTTTAGCGATTGGTTAAGTAAATTATAACTAAATAGTTGAAATTAGATAAAAATTTGATTTCTATTTTAAAGTATTGAACTAAAACAATAAATGGAAACACAATTTAACAAAAAGTTGTTTAAATAGTTTTTTAATTGTGTTTTGAAGAAAACCAAACATGATGCTACAGTAATATATTATTACACAAAATCAAATCGATAAAAATGGTATTAATTTCTTCAAAAAACATGAAAATTTCTTTTACAATATTTTATCAAAGTATCCATTTAAAATCCTAACATTAACGGTAAATAACAATTTTCACGTGTTTCAATAGTAAAATATGTTTACTATCCTTTGAATACTATCCCTTTCACGCTTAATAAATCTAAAATACTTTCAATGGTAAAATTTCGTGTCACATTTTTCAAATTACTCAAACTTGAAAGCTTTTTCAGTTAAACCAAATTGTCAGTTGAATTTCAGTGAAACCAATTTTCCTTTTACAGCAATTTTTTTGCACTAAATAAATCGGGAAATCAAAGAAAGCTGGAGCGACGGCCAGCAAGTCCGTAATTTTGGCAATTAAAGCGTCGTGATTTGGCGGCACGGCTCGAGTCACGCAGCGGCGCGTTATCCAGGCGTGTAGTAAGCCGAATCCGGCGGGAGCTGGGCACGCTGGCCGGCCGCGGGGAGTGTCTGCGCGGCGGGCGAAGGCGCGCGGAGAGGTGGTGGAAAGGCGAAGTGGCCGGAGGTGCGCGCGGACGCCGGAGAAGCCGCGGCGGCGGTTCAGTGCAGGCCAACGCGCAGGCTCGTTTGCACGCCCGTTGTTGCGCCGCGCGAGCCGCCACTACGCAGGTACAAATAACGCGCGCGCGAGCCCGACGCGACGCGAGTGACGCGCGACGAGCGCGACGAAGACGCGCGCGCAAGTACACACCGTAGCGCGGGGCCAGCGCAAGACGCGGCCCCGACAACCCCGAGAAAACAACCGCGCGCTCGCTTCACCACGTTGGCACCACTGACGCCGGCCGAGCTCGCCCTTTGAAATTCCCGCCAACTCGTTTTCCACCTTTCTCATGTCATTGGGCCAAATTTCGGAACGGTTGTTTAGTTGATCCCGCGGGTAATTTTTATTTGGGGAACATCGATAGATAGTGGCGCCCTCTGAGATAATTTACGTTTTGAACTCGTCACTGAATATTGCTTTCGAAAATGTTTTATCGATTGTTTTTTATTGCTTTGGTTGGTTGAGTTAGTGGTGGTTGGCTATTGACGACGATTTTTCTGATACAAAGAGTTTTTTAATGTAGTTACGTTGGTTCCGCAATAGTTTTTTGGTGGCACGTTCTCGTGGTAGTGTATTTGAATGATGTTATGTGAGTAGTTTCGAGTCAACGCGAAATCCCGGTCGTGCAACGATACGCGGCGACGAGAGTCGTGGCGGAGAGTCGAGCGTATCGCGCGCCAAGGACAATTTCTCTTTGGTACCGGGACCACGTGACGTCACGCGGCTCGACTGCGCAACGGCGCCGAAATTGTGACGTAACACGGCGACTGGCCACGAGTCCCGGAGTTTTCGACCGAACCGTTTCCCGCGTGAATTTTCAGCTCTGTTTAAGTTCTTTGTGAATGTTCAGTCAACGACAGTCAGTGACCTTGAACAGGTCTATGGAATGCAAGGCTGGATAATTTAGTAATGCGCTTTTGTTACTGCACTTTAATTGTGCGTTATTGCTGCGTTCATTGATCGATCTATCCACTTTATAGGGGTAACAATTATCAATACGTAAATGTAAAAAAGACAAGAAAAACCGCAAATAATTGCAGCAGTAATAAAAAATGAGATCAAACTCTTAAGCAATATTGTAAATATGAGTAACAAGAATGAAGAAAAAAATGTATCGATTGAAATGAAAAAAAAAGTAATTACTAACTAAAAATAAATATTGTAATGCCATATATTCCAAAAAATAGCAAGCTTAATTTTGAAAAATTCGGACAAATTTGATGATTGAAATTTGAAATGTCGTAGACTGTTCGCCGTCGATTGGTTTATAAAAAAAATAAGGCCCAGTGACGTCAGAGGAGAAGCTCGCCGGTCGAAGCCACGCACCTGTCCGCAGGCAACGTGACGCGTATCACGAGGAAGAGACTCGGCGTACACGCCGAGCGAAAGTCGTCCTCGATCGATATCGCGCGTAGCGCCTTGTGCCCGGTTGCGTGCCGCGTACCTGAAACCGGGCGTGCGTGCGCATGTGTGTGTACTTGTGCGTGCGAGCGCGCGCACCGATTGAACACCGAGAGAGTTAAGGTCGGATCCGATGACGGACCTTTTGCTTGTTTTGTATCCAGGTCTGTTTGTGATCGAGGCGAATCGATATGCGGCTTTGCGGGTGAAGCGGCTACGAGCAATGAGCGCGTGACGGCAGCGCGCAGTGGGGGGGAGGGGCATGCGGTCGTTCGCGCCGAGCCGTCAAACTTGTTGTTGTTGTTTATTGCCTTGTTTGTTGTTGTTGTTGCTGCCGCTGCGGCACAAGTGAGTTTTCGCTTTGCGAGGCTTTTGCGCCGGCCGCCGGGACGAGCGGCGCCTGCGCGAGGAGACACTTTCACTAGATCGCCGCTAGATGCCACGTCGAACGCCTGGATCATTGGTTTGCGCTACCGTTGCTTTTGGTAAGCAGGGCTGGGAAAATCGGTTTTGAGTTTTCAACAACTTTTAAATCACTTTTTTGTACTTTCTTTTCAGCGCAAACAAGCTTATACTGCACGAAAAATACTTATTTTTGTTTTATCACTTTTTATTAATCTTGTAAAAATAGTGCACAAATATTTCGTGTTTTTTGGAAACTGTTCTAGTTATTGTATTGCACAATTAAAATACGTTTGGGACTGGATTGTTTCGAGGCAACGATTAAAGTGGGTGATTTTTAATTTATACCTAGTTTTTCCATCTACAATCCGTAAATCAGGTTTTGAAAAGTAAAAAGTAGTCAAACTATTGGAAGTAGGTCCATACGTCTACCAATTAGACTGAATCAAAGAACTTGATGCTTACAAAAATGTTTTATACAGTTGTTAACTTTTCTTTCTTTTTTCTTTTATGACAAAGTATGTTCAATAAACATACTTATACGTTTATTAAAAGTTCTCTCTTTGTTACAAGCTTTCCAATTTCATTACATTTATCTAACTTTGTTTATTGTCTTTAATTTTTAATGTGATGTAATAACCTTTCATCTGACAACTTTTATCAAACACTTGCCGCGATGTATCTATTACTTTGCAAATACTAAAATAATTAACACACAAGTTACGGACATAAATATTGACGTCAAATAAATCTCCCTTAAACCGATTGTAAAACTGTCTTCAACAAATAAACAAAAACATTTTAAATTCATTTGCGCGATAACGAAATTCTACGCTCATTTTCTCTCGGCAATATTTGTAATTACACTTTTTGTAACAAAAACGCTCAAATGTTTTACGCAATGAAAATCCTCGGCGAGATTTTTCGTTAGTTACTTCTATTTGATTTCTATTGCGAAAGAAGGAATAATAAACACCCAGATATTGACATTAGTGAACGGTTTAGTGATGTAACAGTATTAGGCCGTGGCGAACCTTGAGTAAGTCGACAGCACGTGGTAAAAAGTTGACTAAATACTGTAACGTGTCAAATAATAGAAATTGTTTGCGAAACGCAGTCGTTTCAACGAGTAAATTATCGTCTTGAAAAAGGGTCAACGCTTTTCTATCCTCATCAAAAATGGTAATCTTTTTCACACAAATTCGCGACTCGGTATTTGTCTTTGACAAGCAACTGATAAAAATATACATTTACAATTGTTCACAGATAATTATTTTAAATAAATTATTATAAAAGTTAATAATTCCTTTCAACATAATTTTAAATCGTTATTTATAAAAACCTTTGTAAAATTTTTATAAGATGGAATAAAATTGATTAAATGTTGAAAATTAAATTTTTTTTTTTTTGTAGAAAAAATACAACACGAATTCTTTATCACGAGTCAACTAGAATGTATAGTTTCCGCGTTTGATTACTGACCAGGCACAAAAAGAAGTTCGGATCACGCTATTCGAAAGTTTTGCTCCATACCGCGCTCGCAACCCGAACGATGTACAAATATGTAGATTTATCTTAGACTAACAAGCTCTGATTAAAAGTGAAAAAACTGATGCATCTAAATTAAAAAGAGATTTGAATGCCGTAGAGACGTTGTAGTATTTGAGAAGCTGCATGTAATAGAGCCCATTTTTATTATACGATAAATAAGTTGTAAAAAATTAAACAATACAATAAAAACAAAAACGATATAGTTTCCTCCAAGATCAGTTTCTTTTCTCCACGTTACACGAACTTGCATCGAATTGTATAATGTCGACATTGAACTTTAAAGGAAGGATACCAATCTAGTCGACTTTTTCCACGCGATCGTCGGCCATTGAATAATAATTTATCGACAAAATGTTTCTCGCGTTTTTTAAATTACTTTTCTTTTAATCGAAATGCGCTTTACAGTGGAAAAATTTGTTACATAATGCGAGTATAGTTAAAAAAATCTATAAAAAAGAGGAAATCAAATTCAGCTTAAACTTGCATACCATAAACTTGTTGGGCGTAATGTTTTAACATTCCTCGAATGTTATTGAGATTACGAAGTCACCGTCGGAATACATCGTAGGAAGGGGAGGGGGAGAGGAGGAAGATGCTACGAAAATTACAACGCACGATTGGAATGTAATTGGTAAAACGATTTTCGCTATTTTCTCAATTTAATTTGCAATTGAGGAATTCGGTCGGTTCGTAAACAAAAGGTAAACTGAGAAAAAATTGTTCAATTTATACAGGGAAGTGTTTTGTTGGACTGACAAGGTATTTTATCACAACGTTGTAACTGTTATGATGGCAAAATCATTTTTTAATTAAAATATAATTTGGTTTCGAGCTATATTGGCTGATTGAAATAATTTGTATAAAAACGTGTTATTCGCAAAGTCATACAACCAGAAATATTATACGCAACAATTATCCTAAGTGATAATTCAAAAGCAATCGTCCATCACTGGCCGGATCTTACCACCCATGCGGCGTTAATAAAAACCAAACTCATCAACACAAAAGCCTCGAAAAACCATAAATTAAATCCCTTCCACTCAACCAACGAATGGCATCACGTTTTGATAATTTATAGATCAAATTAATACGAGCGACACCTTCGCGTACAATTGACGCATAAATTATTCATTCTCGTTTCTTTTGTTTGATTTACACGCGAACTTTTTACTTTATATTTGAATATATAATCGATACAAAAGTCTCGCTCAGCTTATCATCACTAATTATTCAATTAGGCTAATAAACGAAGGTATAAAAAAAAATGCTTTGAATTTAAATGACATATGTGCTCAATTTTTCACTACTGTGCACGTATGTAAAACCAGCGTCGAAATTGGTTCAAAAGCTTTGCGAAATAAAAGTATTAAGTAATCAAACATATTTTTTATCGTTTAAAAAATGAAAAAAAAAAAAAAAAAAAAAAAAACGGGGAGTGCTGTCTCTAATAAAAAAAAAAAAAAAAAAAAAAAAAAAATATTAATAAGAGAAACGGTTATGATCCATCTTGAAAAAAAAAAACGTAGTCAATGGGTCATGTATCTTTTGCACACAAATATTTTCCCAGAGTGACAAAATCGTCTGATCATTACACACTCTATTCTATGTTTTCATAAGAACTATATTTAAGATGACACTCACATAGTAATCACCGCTTGAACTA
>JABFOV010000083.1:0-58042 GCA_022817685.1 Aradophagus sp. ZL-2020 | reverse complement strand
TCCTTTGAATATGTATTAGTTTTCCCGAACTCGCTCAATTCAGTATATTCAAGTGGAATATCGTTTTTGTTCAGTTAAAGGCAAAGCCAAAATATTCAATTACGGTTTTTGACCTTTAACCGGCCCCTCACCCCGATGTAAAACAAATTGCTCGCAGTTTTCCAGCAATTAACGCGCCATCGCTCAGATCACAGAACAATCGCGGCCGACGAATCATTAATGAGTCAGCTCGCAGGCATTTCAAACAATAAAACCGTTTGCCTTTGAAATGCTTTCCCTCCCTTGAATCAGTGTCTCTGTAACATCACGATAAGAACACTACGACGGGTAGTAATGGCGCATGTATCCGCAACTGAAAGAGAGCCGTGCCACTGCCGTGGATTCGGAGAATCTCACGCAGCGCGGGCGATTTTGCGGGGATCGTTTTACGATCGGCGCAACAAGGCATTGGGCGTCGTCAGTGGCAGTGGGACGCGAAATAATGAACAGCCAAGGGAGTCTTATGGTTCTCACAAGTCGGCAGATAAACATCGGAAATGCTCGGCACCAGGAGCCTCGGTAGTCAAAGGCTTACCGTTAATTAACCGAAAATTGTCGTGAGCCTTTTGCCGATTTTCGCGCTTAATTCACGGCTCCTTCACGGACCCCCTCCGTTATCGATCAGAAACGAGATTTGTGACTGTCCGATTGTCGCCAGAAGAATCCCCATAAAACACTTTATTTCCGCAAGTCCCATAAAACCCGATAACCGATATAAAACATACGCGTTGCCGTCACTAATTTATGTCCTGGGAATTGCGCGTTAAACAATTGCTATCAGTTTTAAACTCCATAAAAAACAGCCAATTTGTTCACCGTGGCTTTTTACGTTCCTCATTTATTTTGTCCTTTTGTTTTTTGTTTTTGTTCACTTGTTCCGCGGCAATTAATTCTTTTAGTCTCTGTCTCTGTGATTAATTTTTGCAATTTTAATTACCGCCGGATCGTAGGAATGTAGTCGCAAAGTGTTTTTTAATTGCAAAATTCAGCAGCTGAGTGAAACGTTAATTCATTACATATTCACGTTCAAGTTTTAGAACGTTAAATCGTAATTATCAGTGTGAATGTAAATGTGTTCGGCCTGTAAAATATGTATATACGAATTAACTTGATGAATTCGCCTTTAAAATTATTGCAGAAAATCTGTAACATTTAGTCAAACGGCATTTAGAATGTGAGATTTATTAACGTTTTCGAAAAATATTATAAATGGAATAATATGCAATCAATATACGTATAACTTATGTTTCACTATAGCTTGAAATTACTATTCATATTCAAATAGTTAAGCTATTTGTTATTAATAATTAATAATCAATAACAATTAATTTGTTTCAATTTTTAAAGAGTGAGAAAGAAAGAGACTGAACGTAAACCTTGAATTAACAAAGGAGAAATTTAATTAATCACTTTCAATACGTAATTAGGAACGTGTAGTCATTGTATTACAATGTTTAACTGAAATTATCAGAAACTCTTCATGAAATGATTATCAATAAATTGTCAATGTTATACATGACACTGAAAATCAGTCCATTGATTGACAATATTTGTTTCGAAAATAATCTTGATGACATTTGACATTGACAGTAAGCTCTGTTGTATTCACGAAGGGCCTTTTAATGCTGTCGGCTAAACTTTTCAAACGCTCGATCCTAATCTCGATAATGACGCGTAATAGCTTCTAGCGTGAATATAGCTCTTTGTCCGACGCTCCCGTGCATGGCTCGTATATCAGACTGGCCCTGAGAGCCGCGCCATTTCTCCAGAAGAAAAGCACGTATGTGCGAGACTCGTAACTGAAGACCGGCGCTGCGTTCGATCAACGTTTTAGCCTTTTTTTCCCAAATACACGACTCAAAACACAAGGCCCCCGAAAGCGATTCGCCCGCCGAATTTCAGCTCTTATAAATGTTACGCGTTGCGGTCATGTATCACAAACATTCGTATATTTATACGGCCACTCGAATAAAGTATACGCGTCCATTAACATGAGACTCTTTTAGCGAGTAATTTACATTCGCGTACGAAAACAGACGACTGACTCGTGCGGCATTTTCTCAGCGGAAATGTTTGCCTTCAAACGTAGATGCACCGCTCCCTTTTTTTTCTCTTATTTACCTCGGCAAAAAACAACCAAGCACTGATTACAGCTTGTAATTGCGAATATCTTGAAGTTTTTAATGAGCCTCTTAGCGGGCTCGGGAACGCATTAAAAATGACGCTGCGTGCCAAATTCAGCTTGTTAAGGGCAACGACGAGTCTGAAATTAAAACACCGTGTCCATAAAGGATCCGTCGGATCGCAGAGCTTTCAAAACGGAGCAAGAATGTTATTAATAGCCCGGTGCAGACGCAAAGAAAAATCAAAACGTACTTTTAAAGCAAGCCGAGGAAACGTGGCTGCGAATGAGAGGTCCCGGGCGCATGTCAGCTTTCAACGGCGTTATTAATTGCAAGACGTTTAGCGTCGAAAAAGTGTTGCGCATCGCAAACCGGGCGGCGGGTCGAGGCGAAGGTCACCTGGCTCGTTCGTCAACATATTAGCGAGCAATATTCGGAATTGAGTGTCGTGAAAAAAAATTGATTTAAAACGACGGAAAATCGTCGCCACGCACGACGCCCGACCAATCCGGCTTGCTTGTATCTCATCGGAATTGCCCGCTTTCCTTTTTCTCCTTTTTTTCAATTTTTTCGAGAAACAAGTTTCTCGGACCGAGGCTGCTCGGGATCGAAACGTTCGCGCAGCAACTTTATCTCGATCCTCGAGGGTCTAATTAAAAGAAATTACTACGGGCGTAAGGATGACCGCGAAATATATAAGACACCTTCGTTCCCCCTGTTTTCGTTCTTTATGTTTTCCTTCCTTTATTTCGCGTCTTGTTTTCTTTCGCCGTAACGACTCTTTTAAGTTCCATTAAACTTCGAGTCCGAATGACCATGCCGCCGCGCGATTAACTTTTTAGCTGAATTCATCGGGATCATTAATAACACTCATAATGCGCGCGCTGAAGTATCAGAGCGCCGCCTGGGAGAAAGACCGCACTAATTTTATTCCACGGTACCGTGCGAATTGCTAAGTGCGAGTGCATTTTGAAGAGCGCCGCGTCAGACGAAAATAATTTTGCCGGCCGGGTAATCCTGTCGCGAATTTATCGACCGTCATTTTTCTTAATTCAAGCGAAATTTCACGCAAGCGAGATTTTTTTCACTTCTGAAATTCACGGTTAACCGTTTTTAGACTTTAGACAAATGAGAAGCGTTTGTTTTTATTCTAAACAGCATGAGTCTTGTTTTCGTGGTACCTTGACGTCTGGATTGAAAAATAATCAATTTTCGTCTGCACCCTATTATTTCGCTAAACGACTGGCAACGGCAACGGATCACCGCACGAAACTAATCTTGAATTTTATTCTTGATTGCAGAAGCAGTTATGAGAGTTCGATGATTGCCAACTCCCGGACTAGAATCGCCATGAACTACCTGCTGCAAATGTGCCTCATTCTCTACACACTAATACTCTACTGCCACATCGGACACGCTATAGACATATGTAAGTTAACGAGACATATTATTATAGTAATTTTGCGGAAGCCTGTCAAAGGTGCCTCACGAAACCCGGCTTTATTTCTTAGCTCTTTTTTTCTCTATCAACCATGCTTTGCATTCTAACACGAAATTATCAATAAAATCTGCCTAGCAACCTCTGAACAGAGGAATCAATCACATAACAGGACAACTCTCTGTCGGTAAGGAGTAAATCAAAATTTAAGTGCAAAAGCCAATATTACGATAAAATTACAGATTCATTGCGTCCGAATGAAGGTGCGCAATTCGGGCGTTATTTAAAGATTATCCCAGACTGATTTAATAGCCAACTGGGATTCATTATGCACCCGGACATATCCAATATTTGAATGGGGCTTAAATTGGAAATTGATATACTTCGGTTCTATTTAAATAGAAGCAAACGAAATTTAAAGCTTCGGGGAAACACTGTCGACCTTTTTGTGGGCAAAGTTGCTACCAAACGCGTCATAACTGGAACTGGCAAGTAATGTTGGAATGAATTCGATAAAAAGTGCGATGGAAGCTCGCCGGCGATACAAGCCCGAATTCATTAGAGCCTTTTCTTTCGGCCGGTGAGAAACGCCGGTTCGCACTGATAGCCCGGAATTTCCAATTTCTCGCGAGTCATTCGTGCAAAACGTCGGGGGCCGAAAACTGTGTGCGCTTCCCAAACAAAAATTCGTGCTCTTTCACTGCGATCGATCTGACGTGCTTCAGTTTCCGGCCGAGCGGGATCCGCTGGCCCGTAATTCGTACAAATGTGGCTCCGAACTGCCGTAGATCTTGGAAACGAGCGGGTCGCATTCCGAGTACGTGCGAGCGAGCACTAGCACACGCGAACGCACCCGCCGTCTCAAAAGCTCCGCCGGGCGAACTCTTCTCGCGGATACTTTGCAAGTTTCCCTCCCTATTTATACCTGACGCGGGGTTCCGACCCCAGCGCCTGAAAATCAATGGCATGGAAACTAAGCCGAGCAGAAACGAGCCGAGGTTTAATGTAAGCGAGGAGCCAAGGAACAGGATGCGCCTGTGTTTTTGCCGTGCTTTACGGGCGTTAGAATTATAGCTCCTGGTGTAAATACCGATCTCCATTCTGAAAGCCACGAAGAATGCCGGCAGCGTAAATAGGAGGTGGATTGATTTTTTTTGATTTTTTTATTTTTTTTCGTTTTGCTTTTTTTCATTCACTGCCGGGACCTTTTTGTTTCCCTTGGCGTGGATCAGACCCTCAAATTACAAGCGATGGCTTACCGCGCCGGCTTTTTCGACTTGCAAAAGGACGAGGAGCAGGTGGATAAAATATGGCGTGTCATGCCACGCTCGAGCGCTAATGATTTGCGTTATTCCGAGCATTTATAACGGTATCGATTTATTCATCGATCGAGCGCCACGGTCCGCTCGGGATGATCACTGTGATTTCGCAGTCGCGCTGTTTTTTTTCGCCATCGTGCACTCGGCAATTGCGATTCTTGTTATTTTACGGGTCAGCTGGCGATTTCCAAGGGAAAATTTCCCCCTTTTTTTGCCATCGCCGTAAATATTTTATCACGTGATAAATCGTTCAAAGAATGAAATTGGTTTGCCGCTGCAACGGAAACGTATGGCAATAGTAATTATAAAATATATTGGATAAAAAACGCCGTGAGTTGTAATCATTTGCTCGCAATGTGAATTAAGAATTGAATTTTTGAATTGATCAATATATTTGAACATGGTAAATATGTGCTTGTGTGATGAATTCAGAGTTCGATTTTACTATTTTACAGCTCATTCATACGTTACGCGTATTTGATATTCACATAAAATATTTACGGTTTTTGTTTGTTCAGTTGATTTTTCAATATTTCATCGCCGGCTTTCGTAATATCGAGAATGCATATCGAAACAAGACTGTCTGTCCGCAACGAACATCACGTGAAACGTTATAATATCATTCCTATAATAATATTGCGTTGTTATTCTAATTTCAATAACATCAACATACGAGGATATCATTATTACTGTGAAATTATATTAACCGACTGAATCAGATGTACACAAGACAGAATATCAGCATTGCCATTTCACAAAGTACATACATTACTCGGCCTCCCTCGGTCCCCCGATTCCAATTGCGAACTCTGAGTCAACAATTTTCCACGTAATAAAAACCCAATAGCAATTAAGTGCTAATTTTCCGTAACTTCTCGTTATTCTTACGATTGCGAAATCAAACAACACGTTGCTGTAATATCATCAGCTCAAACCTCTGTGGAAGAGAAATTTAATTTTAACGATTAGAACACTATCAACGTTATAATAGTTAAGAAAAGAAGGAGGAAAATGAAAATACTAATGAATATTTTAAACTTTTTCCTGTAAACACATCAGAACTGGCATTGTATAATATCAAAACGTTGTATATTATATAAATATAATTTTTAAAGTAATTTACTTTATTATATTTGAAAAAAGAAGAACATGATGTGAGAAACGATCGCAAAGATTATTATACAGTGAGATAATGAATTTAATTACCACAAACAGATAGTTTGTTCAGCAATCCATTTCACTTAATCTACGTGATCGTAAACTGAAACAAAATATAATGAAGTATCAAAATTCAATGCATTACTTTTCTACCAACTCGTTCTTCTTAATTTCTCAAACATCAAAAACTAAATTTAAATATGAATCAACGTTTCAACACGACGATGATACAAATGCACCTCTGGAATCAAAATCGTATTCCCCACGCAATCAAACGACCAAAGAAACGGCGCGATCGAAGCCACGACACAATTATAAACCTATTTCACGGGCTTACTGCGGCTCGCGCGAACACGCCGCTGATTATATCCGCTATAAATGTTTTTCATCGCGATGCCGTCTCCCTGTAAACTTCAATAAGCGGCGAGCGCGGGAGTCCTGAAACGGCGGGTTAAAAAGCCGCCGGACGAACGGAGACAAAGTCGGGCGTGGGAGTCGGGTTTCATCTTTCTGGCGGGAAGGCGCGTAAGCGGCGCGTGTCCGTGTACTTTTTTCCACGGCCAAATCGATAGTTATATATAAATAGCGGCGTTATGAACGGGCCCCCCGCGGCGATCGAACTTGTAAACGTTTCGACCGAAGTGCGCATAAATCGCGACGTTAATGTTACCGGCGATACATAAACATGTTGTACGTCGGTCGTATTGCGGTTTGGCTATGTCTCGCCCTCTCACACCAATTTGCTAACATGTATGCACACGCGCAGCGGCGTGTTCGAGTGCGCGCGCTCACACGGGGCCACGGGTCCGCGCGACCATGTGTGCACAACCGCGCTCTGTACACAAATGCGGAACAATTATTTGGCCTAAGCCTCGTGTCGGGGGTGTCGTTACGGACCGTGTGCCTGCTACTTTCTTTGCCCTTTGACCGAGGGAAAGAAAGCTCATAAAAGTCCACGACGAAGACCGACCGACGGCGCGCCATTTTACGACAAGGCTCGAGGAAAAATGTTAATGCCGATGACGATTGTCGCAGAAAAGGGCGCTGTTATCGTTCGTCGCGGGTCGCACCGGAATTACGGCAAGGTTGCGCGAGGGTCGCTGATGATTGAATTTTTATGCGGAACATCGTCCAATTGCTTTCATTAAATCGCGACCAACGAGCGTAATTGGAAAGCGTCCTGTCTTCTGAATGGCCGCATTTAATGGCGTACTATTTTTGGAGCCCGCTCGTGTGAAACCGTAGATGTTGCGATAATAAAGTTAGGGCGGGAAAAGTGGTGCCTTTAATTACTGGGTATGATTATTGGAGAATTTTATTGGAAAATCCACCACGTGGCTGTCGGAAAGGAATTATAAAACAGAGTGAAAGGAAGTATGCAAAATAGTTTTTGTTCTACTTGAAAACAAAATTAATGTCGACATTTTTTTATTTTTTCCGTTCGCCAGACGTTTGTTTGGGTCGTTTAAATCCGCCGCTTCGCTAGTCCCTTCGAAATAATACACGGAGTTTGGAACAAAGAAAGATCGAGGACCACGCGACTGATTTTCTGTGAATGCGATTTTATCCTTATTACATCTTAATTTTTTTCCGCTTCTCCTTACCGTACGTGCCCTATTATGTTTAGCACGACAGCGGACTATTTAACACGCGTTAGCGGGACGAATTGCTCTTGCACATCTCACACGCGACACCACGTACGCAAAAAATAAAGACGCCATTCATTGCTGGACAAAGGAGCGTGCTTACACACCTGTTTAAGCGTAACGAGGAAATAAATTACGGAACAATGGACTTGCAATTCATTATTTGCTGCCTGGGTTGAAAGAAATGAAATGTGTGTATTAAGTTGCGTGGCGGAATAAAGAAATAATTATGAATGACGTCGTTGAATAATTTAATAATGAAATTTTATCATGCTTGAAAATAAATAAAAAGTTCATTTCCTTTTTTACCGAAAAAACAAATAGATTTTGTCGTAATGAATTTCTATGACATAGAAAAGCATGAAAACGTATATTCAAAGCAACAAAAGGAATTTCGTTACACAGATGGAAGTGATTGTGGTTCTATTGCCAAAACAATTGCGTGCTGTCAATATATTCAAGCTTTGTTCTTTACCACCATTTTTATCCAGTGAGTACACAAGCATTCCACAAAATAACTGCAAAAAATTAATTTACCATAAATTGTATTTTAAGCAACGTTTCCTAATATAATGTCCGCGCCTCGAGAACGATTGCACGAATTTAACATTAATATGAAGATTATATCAAACCAATCCCCACGCTATGTTTCGTAGTCGGTCCCCTTTTTTCTACTTCCGCGCAATTACCAGCGGTAAACCGAAATGAATACTTTGCCATGATCCGCGACGCGGTATTCAATCAAAGTGCGTATACAAAGCAGCTTAAAGTAAAACCGGCCGATTCAAACGTAGCGCGGGCGCTCGCGCAAAATGAATCATAAATACGAATACAAGCGAAATGAACGACGCGGAGACAGCAGCGAGGCGCGGCGGCGTCGTTTTATTCAGCTTCGCGCTCGAAACCGTAGCAAAACCGCGTAACGGGCGGGACCAGCTGCGACGCGAGCATGTCGTATATTCAAAGAGACGTGTGTGTAACGCGGATTCACGCGTGTATTAACCCGACCGCGAACAGCCGCTCATCGACCACGTTACCACATTCCCGTACATCCGTCGAGCATCGGCGCGTACGGCGGGCGCCGCTGCCAAAACTCCCTCGGTGCATTGTCACCCCATACACGCACATGCGTTTCCGCTCCTTCCACGTCGCCCTTTCCAATTATGTGGCTCCATTAGAATCGCTCGAAATGCCAGAATTATCGTTTCATTTAGCTTCGACGCTTGTATTAACATAACAACGAGGCGATTAATAGCTTGCGACCGGCCGAGGAGATCGTCGAGGATATAACTCGCCATTTGCCTGTTGCAACGCTCGATTAACGAGTCGTTTAGACGAATCGCTCATCTTTTTTTATGACGACGCGTTGGTCGCAAAAGATTTCTATTATTATTTAATTATTATTATTATTATTATTATTAAGTTTCCGAGAAGCTTCTCTTTTTCTGTGTGCGGTTGAATTTTAACGTCAGTTTTTTTATAGCACGTCATCTGATTGTGTTTTGATTCATAATAAACCGTTTCTCCAGCTGGAAATTTTCTGCTTTAAAATTGAAAAGAAATTTTGTAATTATCCTTGCGGCGGTACAAGACTGTGACCGTAACTATTTAAACTACTTCTTGCTGTAATTTTAATCCGAAGTTGGACGTGACTTTATGACTGTTTTTGTTTAGTAAAAAAGGAAAAAAATTATACGAGATAAGGTGAAGATTGTGAAAAATTACAGTTACAAAGTTATTTCGTTTTTTTTCAAGATTATCTTTCTACAAATTACGTTTCTTTTTTTACAATCCGACCGACCGCTGTCCAAACGTAGTAATTTCGCAAGTTCGTAATTGCGGAGCCTTGCACGTTTGCGTGGAACAAATTATCGGAGGCGTCAAGTGTTTCATTTTTGTTTTTGTAATAATAAGCCGGTTCATTTTAATTTACTCCTTGATCGTAAATTGAATTCAACGGATCGGTTTAGACAATAAGTACGAAAACACACGTGTGAAAAGTTTGAGCACGTTTGTGGTCTTTCTTCTTGTGAGAAACCCCATTTGAATGCCAGAAATATACGTCTCCAGAGATTCTTTATTGATAAGCAGCTCATTTATATTTATACTCCAAACGATTTGATTATTTTATATTTCTGTCGGCATTTGCCGTGAGATCTTCATGTTTACTTCCACATTTTTGTTTTCCCAAATGCACGTCAAATTCACATTGGTGAACATAAAAAGTCACGCAATACAGACCGTCTCGATTGCTTTCCCGATATCCTGATAGTTAGGTCTGGATAAAGGCTTGAAAGCCGTCTACGTGCATGTTACAAAGACATTATCGCACAAAGTATTTTTCTTTTTTCTATACCTCCGGCGTACGGCAACAGCGTACATTGACAATGAAATTAATGAAGCCTTTAATGATATTTTATGACAGAAAATTGACGGTTGTATTACTCCATTTTCCTCCTCGCCCCGCTTCCTTCGCTTTCTTTCTCTTTCATTGTTATCGACGGCAAAATCGATACGCGCGTCGAAAAATTGCAGAAAACGGACACACAATAAAGTCGCCCTTGTAAACAACGATTAATCGGCCATTCAATTCTTGACTCAGAGACAATTACATTTCCAATCATTGCCGCGTTCGATGTTACTAAAATCTCAGGGCAACTTTGTATACACTGCCGTTGAAAAGTATTTGTTGAGTGTAGTAGCACTCGAAGGCAGAAGTGGTTCCGACTTGAAGCACTCGAAGCACATCAATCCGTAAGGATCGAGTCCTCGAAAGGCCCCGTGGCTCGTTCGTAAAACAAACGAGTCAGAAAATATATGAAAAGAGCGTTCGTATTGAGCAGTGCAAGAAAGGATAGACATGAAGTGCAATAATCCCCGATTTGAAAATACATTTCGAGGGATAAACCGCTTTTTCACAAATCCAATTCGTACGTACTGATTCCTGCGACAGAAAGCAAACATAAGCTTGTTTTATTAAAACGTGTACACAATTCCATTCAATCGGCAACTTTTTCTCTGGCACTGAATTTGTGCTCGGATTTAAATAAACTGTCAAGGAAAGCGGCCAAAAGGTATAAGTTTTTATGTTTTATGGAACAGTTTTTATTAACTTAACGAAACAAAGGGACTCTTGAACGTGGAAAACAATCGGAACGTAATTGCTACTTTCAATCCGTCGACAAAGTTTTGTGGAAGTCATTAGTCTCTAGAATAAAACAAACGTGTAATTTTAACGACAGTGAGAATTTAGTTATGTAACGTTGAGTTTATTTTAATACTCGTATATACAGCTTGATTATAACAGACATAAAATTGAACGGCGCGTATTATTCATAAAATCATGTATCGTTTCTACAAAATATGAAGCATAATTTATGGCCAATTATCACGCGGCTTCCTCAAAGCAGGCGTGGCCTTAACATTTTCCAACTGGCCAAGCCCATGGCATCGTTACTATAGTCGTAATTCGAAAAATTAATTTCATTAATGCGTTTCTGCGAGTTTAAAGATACACTGATATACTTATGGGAGAATTAAACTTATAGATATGCACACAAAAAGTCTGTCAGCTAGTGTTTTCTTTATCATTAAATGAAGTAAGATATACTTAATTATTATGTACTAGGGTGAAATATAAATTCTAATAAATATAAAATACTTATAATTTAAAGATTAAAAAATTGAAACATCTTTTATTTATAATTTCATTAAATAAAATTGAAGTAATATCAAATATAACAATTTTGATAACTTCTTCCTTAAAATTAAGATAAATTACATTACGTCGATATTTAAAGTTTTTTCTACACCACGTAACATCTCAAACTTAATATAAATGTAATAATCATAATATTGGTAATTGCCGCAATATACAAACATGAATACTGTTTGACAAAACAAACATCAGTGACTTAATAAGATATCGGCATCCATTATTTTGAATTGTGTATCCGCAAAACTGTGTATTTAGCGTGACGAAAAGTATGTTGAATCAACAAATTCAGCCCGAAGGTTCACCCTTGCACGAGACATAGATTTCAAGCACGAAATCAGAGAACCCCTTACGTTGCTGCAGAAAGGGAGCGCGTAAAAGTAGTACTTCCGTTTCAGCAGCCGTCGTGGCGCCAGTCGGAAGACGCTTGTTCTCAGTCAGTCCTTTTTCCTCAGCCGGGCTTTCTTCGTAACGACGGCCCTTGGCACCAGCCACGATTAGCCTTCTTTCGAAATGTGGAAATGAACTTGAACTCGCAGCAAATGAAACAGAAAAGAGCTAAAGTCCGACTGTCCATGCGGCTATAATGAAACGTTCGAAGAAAATTTATACGTTTGTCATGAAACGGTCGCTGCGACAATAGCTTCCAATTTTCCAGCAAATTTGCAAAATCCAAGTCCAAGCATGACTGCTGAAAGTTGAATTACCTAATACAAGCGTACAAATTATTCTGTCACACTGAAGTAACATTATTTCTTGCGGGACATGGGTAAATGGATTAACAGGATCACGACACTCCGTAATTTTTCAATTATCTTCCAACGACTAGAGCCATAGTTCAGGCGGAGTGTCCTGATTTCAAGTGCGGCTCATTTTTAAGCCGTGAAGGATAACGTCGCGGTATTAATATAAAAGTTCTGCCGGAGACTAATTAAAAAACTTGAGCAATACTCGTTTCAGCGGGCCTCGCTGAAGCTATCAAAAGTAGTTGCATGCGAGGCAAATAAAAAGGGAACTAGTAGCGCTTTATTCTGATGAAATTATTCATCATTAAATATCACGAAAAGCGCGATTTAAAATCTCAAGAGCAATTATCCAGACTGGAAAGAAACGCTCGTCCGCTCATGAACGTTTCAAGAGATGCTTGGGTCCTTAAGTAAGTCGCGATTTATGCTTTAATTTCGCGCGTTAATAAGGTACGCCTGACCGATATGTTTTTCGCCCGGGATTTCCGAGTAATTAATTTACATTCACGCCCGGCAACGGGAAGAATGAGTGAGTTGGGCCGAGAAGCTCTAGGGTTTGGAGAAAAGCTCGTCAGGCAAAATACACTGTTTCCGTGGTACGTCTACGACATGCAATCATTAATAATAATCAGCGCGATGTAGCCAGCGGAAGCGGAATTAAATCAGTCAAGTAGAAAATCTTGTTACCCAACGCTTTCATTCGACTTGTGCGATTTGTCTACTTCGAACACACAGACCGGAAAGTGGAATGGTCAAAATCACGAGATATAATGTGAAGAACAAATAAAAGCGCGCTTTTCAAATTAACGATGTCATCGTCACACATCAACATAGTTAGATGTACATAACATTATTCATTAAGACCGCGTTTTTCAGTTGTCGCTGACAGATGATGGATGATGTTTTTCACTTTCTTGGTCTCGCATGAATTGTTTGCTCCATTAATTATAATATTTTGATATATATCAGGATCGGTCACACGCAAAAAAGAAAAATGTTTTTCCGACACACCCTAATATAAATAAAAAAGGTAGATAAATCTTGAACACAAATATGTGGCTAAAAATGAACAAAAGTTCAATTTTGCTACCGCAAATTGCATACACGGTTGACAGACGTAGGTCTAATAATCCGATTTTTGGAAGAATCGGTCTTATTCTCTGTTGAAAGAAGTGAAAACGTTCTCTGCAGTTTCTTATTGAACAAGTCTCTTGTTGCCAATTCGCAAGGCAGAATTTCTAAACTCGAACAACGTCTTTCAGTGAGAAGAAGTAATTCCCGTGTCACGGGAGCAAAGACGGGCTCCTAATCGCGGTAAACCGACCTGAAAAGTTTAAGTCCCTGGCAACTAGTCCGTAGGAAGCCCACGTCTACAACCACGATCTGTAGTCGGTTTGCAATGTTCGCGCACCATGTTCCTTTTAACGAAGAAGCTTTGGATGTTTTCTACAAATAAAGTAGACAATAAATGACACCGACAACGAAATAAAATGAAAGGAGCGAAATTGCAAGATTCTATTTTTTATTTAATCAAAAGGTAGGAATGAGAAAAGCTCAGTTAATGAAAACATTACTGATTTTGTACTTCGTCTAATGCTTGTTGTTTGTGAAATTAAAAGTAATGCTGAATAAGTTACAGCGAGTACAATTACATTAAATTACGAGATTGAAAATAAAATTAATCGAAAGTATTCGTTATGCATTGGACTCTATATAAACATAAAGTAAAAAACATATAAATAATAAAATTGAATCGCGCGAACACATTCGGTGTAGATTCTAGATGTCCTCGCTTGGTAGCTCTAGCAAACAAATTTACGTGGTTTTTCAATTTGCATCCGGTCGCGGGACGATGAGACGAGGAATCACGAAGCGCATCATAACTCATGTAGATGTAATCTGAAACTAGTGCGCGCGATTTCAAGGCTGGTTATAAAGTTCTTTATCTCAGTATCGAGTTTACGGGCATCGATTGGTGTGCCACTTCCTCTTAGGTTCCGCGGAGACACGCTTCTCCGCGCGGAGCGCCACGCCAGACCTCGATCCTGTATTTATAGACATCCTGGAAAAGAAGAGAAGAAGATACAGGGGGAAGAAGCTCGCCCGGGCTGTAAGTTATGCGACGTGAAGCCCGGCCCAGCCACTCATTCCGCGGCTATAATTCTCCAGAGTGACAGCCCCGAACGGAAGGGTGTGCATCTTTTACCTTCCCAATCCAGCGGCACAGGGAAATCGAGTGTCCGGGGACGGGTTTCTCCCTCAAGCGACTCTGACACTCAAATTGATAACCACTTTTTTCAAGACCATAACATCCCCGAAATCGCATCAAACCTTTTGAGCTATTTATGCTCGTTCCGCTTTATTCCCGTTGCATTCCGCTTGCTTTATTCTGTACGTACAGAACTACCATATAAAAAATTATGCAAGTTTTTTAAAGCGAAACAAAGTAAATGATGTCGTACAATATAACTAGTAAGGCTTCCGATGTACTTTTTGTACATACCAACATCATTTTCTGGTTACGTTATACAATTGTAAATATTTGCAATATGAAATTGTCAAGTCAAGATATGCGTTATATGTGTTAAAATATCGTTTGGGTATTTTATGTTGTTTTTATGCAAGTAAAAGAAGGCCTTTAATTAATAAGAATATTTTTTTGTTACAGCACAATGTATTGCTCCCTTGGGAATGGAATCTGGCCAGATTCCTGACGATGACATTAGCGCCAGCTCCAGCTTTGATAATGGCAGCGTTGGACCACATCTTGGACGGTTGGTTAAATAAAATTTTCTATTTTGTCAAATTTTATTGCTCTTATCCTTTTAAAACAAAACAAACTGTTATTATTTTTGATAACTTTCAATTTAAGAATAAATTATTGTATAAATTATTGTATGTATAAATTATTCCTGCAAATCTTTTCAAAATATTAATCTGTTGGCTACAGATACTATCCGCCATTTTTTAATTTAAAAGGTTTTATATATAAATCATATAACCGCTAAATTTTCTGTTATCAAAAGTATTAATACCTTACACGTAAAAACGAACATTGAAGTTTTTTAATCGATTTAAAAGCAAGTTATTTATTTGAAGCCACCGGCCATTCTCGCGCGTTCTTCATCATGTCGACACTGGAGTAGATCGTGATCGAAGTAGCAGCACTATTAATCGGTGCATCCAGTACTTACTCTCAATTCGACCTTCAGTCGAGAATGAGAATTAATGACGCGGCGTCCCGCATGCGAATGACTGCAAATCCATTTGTAACGTTTGGGATGCTTTAAGACATTAGTAACCTTCCTTCCTCTTCATTTCAAGCGCCATCCATTAACTTCCGAAATTTCCACTTATTATCTCGACTGTTTAATTTGCATATCATCACGAGTGATACGAACGCCACGTGTCGCCATCACGAAGGAAGCTTCCTGATGATCAAGACGTTGCCTCTTTAAAATATACCTTTTCCTTCTAACTATTCAGTTTTCACTTCCGTTCATCAATCCAAAATTAAATGAAATTATTGAAACCTTAATTATTACCGAAGTTATTGAATTCAAAATTCTCCTTAACTTTCGCAATACTTACCAATTCATCGATAGATAAAATTGTCTCAAAGTGTCACACGAAAATGTGAGACTTTTTTGCTTCAATATGTTATCTGGAGTAAACTCTTGATATATCGCAAGTATGAGCGTTCCACTCCGCGATATCATTTCGCTTGACGCAAGAAATGAATCAGTTTTGTAATAACCTCCCGCCTATATTTCTTGAGTCGCCGCTCCTTTAGTTCCCGCATTAATTCCACAGGCACAGAAAAACGAACACCGACAACCCAGCCGAGCGGTAATCCTCCAAATTCAAACGAAATCCTCTTTCGTAACAAGCTCTCTCGCCGTGTCTTTCGTGGAGCTATTTCGCTCTGGAATTCCCGAGAAAGTGAGCCGCGCGCTCGCCGAATAATTCTGTCAAAATTCAAAACACACGCCCGAAGGACCAAGTAAATCAGCGACTTCTTATCATTCCCGGACACGAATTATAATTCCGCCTACATTCCGAAAAAATAACTCGTCGCAACATGCGCAAGTTATTCCTCTAACAGTATGGACAAGTACCTGTCCATGAGATTCGTTAACTGGAACACGACGTGGTCGGAATGTCTTTGATGTGGACTCTATTAAGGTAGTTTGACTTTTCTTAATGGCCCATGAGTTATGGACCCATATATGTAGAAAAATCGAATAAGACGAGCGCGAGTCGTCGACTTTGAATGGAGTGGGGGCTGTGTCCGTCAAAGAACGAACGAGTTAACTGTAAACTCCAGTTCACGCGCGGCGTTTTCTGCTTTATTGCCGTCAAAGCACCTTGCACTGTCAGTTAAACGCTGACACTTCATAGAGCACGCAAGTCGGCACGGCGACTGGCTTTTACTGAGCCAGTTTTTGCCAGGCCGTTCTATATTTTCGCCAACACTATGTCCCTCGTATTTTTCTCGCAGATTTAATACGGTGCTTTATGGATCCTGTCCGGGTAGTTGCTCGCCTTTCGCGATGAAGGTGTCTAGACGCGCGAACGGCTTGGCTTCGGGAGCCTCAAATCCAGTGCTTACTGTCGGCTTCGCGATCCCTTTGTTCTCTTTCCACGTCTTACAAGACCACCAACGAACGCAATCTTCCTGCCTGAAAATTAGAGCGTTTGTCGGCCGGACTGACACAACGATTCCAGGGATCGAGTTAGAATGATCTTTAAATTGAAATACCGTGCAGCTTATGGCCCCGCAAGCGTGACAATGTCATTTCTTACGTAACTCATGATATAAAGTTTTGCTTTGTTATGCAAATAATTAATGGTTTCATTATAATGGTAGTCTGACGTTTGTTCCATGGAACGATGTGATATAAATAGTACGTCCGTGTGATCTTCGCGCCTCGAAATATTGCGGCGTTCACATTCCCATGTCGAAAACAGGCGGCGCGTATATGAGTGTTTCGCCTGATTAACCGAAAGCACGGTTCAAGTAGAATTCCGCGCTTCGTTGACGCGGTATCTTCATCAGTCGGAAAATCATTGATCTGACGTAATTCTTGCTCGCGCCGGCGTAAACTTGGCGTGATCGGGCGCGAATCTCTTCGCGACGAACAGTGAAAATGTATTCGCCAGAGGAAACCATACACTTAGCAATCGAAGTGGCTCTCTCCCGTGACCGCGCGTCATAGATAAGGTGGGCTCATCTTTAATGCATATCGTTCGCTTCCGCGAAGCTGATCGATAAATTATAATTTCATCGTGCAGTCCTTAGCGACGGGCAGACGTTTATCCGACAGACACACGCAAAAAGTCATAAACCAATTTAAAACTTTGGGGAGCTTTAATAAACGTAAAGGGATGAAAACGTTGACGGTAAATTTAATAGTTGTAAATCTATTTTTGGTTCCAGATTGCGACAAGATTTCAATGGTGGAGCGTGGTGTCCAAAATTTCCGGTTACAACGGAACCCAAGGAGTGGTTAGAGATAAATTTACATACTGTTCATCTCATCACTGCCACCGCCACGCAGGGACGATTCGGTAACGGTCAAGGTGCTGAATACACCGAGGCTTATATTCTGGATTATTGGAGACCCCGCCTGGGGAAATGGATTCGATACAGGAATATCCGCGGAGAAGAGGTGAGCATCCATTTACATAATAATTCCCGTCGATAATCCGTACCGCATTTCAGCAACATATTCCCACTACGTGGATTTATCGCTTAAATTTAATTCTCTGATAAGGACTATTTTCGCTCGGCAATTTAAAACGAAAACGTGACGCGCTCGAGAAAGTCAATTCAAAAAGAACTACAATATTTAATTTTACCGTAAAAAAGACAGAGGCTCTGAGAAAACCGTTTTTGTAAAGAAAACGGCCTGTAGGTAGTGCATCGTAACGATTTACGACGGTGGTGAATAAACGAAATGCCGTATGGCCTTGCTCCGGAGAAAAATATATACGAGCAACCGGAAAGCTCAAAGAGGGACGGGAACAGCTTCGAAACGAAAGCAAGGAAGATCGTTGGCCAGTGTTAGGGTTTCTTTCGAAGTTGGAATGGAGGGCTTTGCTGCAAACTTATTTGTATAGGTGGGTAGATCAATAAAATGAGGGAAGGCCGTTGCGTGTACACAGATCAGATTGTTCCTACTCACTGGCACGGTTTACCTGTCTGACTAAATTAGGTTTTGAAATCTACATCGAAATATAATTATCCCTGTTCAATTATGATCATTAATCGTATCATTGCATCTGATGAAACCGTTCTTGATATCTTCTCTCTTTTATAAAATTACCTTTTGTTTCTGATAAACATTTTTTTCAAGGTAAGGCTCTGTGCTGATAGACAAACCACTGTCAGTTACACGAGTCACAGTAGCTTAAATAAATTCATCCTTGCAGTCTCGCATAATTAAACAAAAGTAATAATCTTATCGAGTTTAACTACACTAAAGATCGCACATTGGAGAAAAGACGGGTCTTATATCGGTAAATTGTTCTGACCATTTTACTCGTACGTTGCGCAAGTTTTCCGCTCTTGGTATCAGAAGCTACGTTTCAGCATTAACATAACATGGGCGTTGGTCTTAGCGCCACACCTTTTCACCACATCGTCACCCAGGGAATTTGTCTTCGGGTCGAAATATTGTACAAAGGAGCACGAAGAGTTTCGCAGTCTGGGTATAAATTAGACCCAATTATAAGAACAGGGGTGCACGAAGGGAACCATTTGTGGCTGCTCGACTCAACTCCATTTATACACGTATTTATATATACATACATATATTTTCATGTACATTATATATATATAGAAATATAATAATGCTTACTGTGCATTGCTCGCAAGATTAATAGACCTCGTATGTTTCTATCTCCTGAAAGAAATATCATTTTCATTTGCTGCTGACAGTGCAAAGTAATGGCACAAATCCTGCTGTCGCAAAGCTAGCCTTTTCCAAAGCAAAACAAGACTATTTACCGTTTAAGAGCGCGTTGTAGCAACATTTTGTCTGGATTCTTCTTCTTGTTGAAAACAAATAACATAGCTGTCATTGATAGCACTACTCACTTCTACTTGTTTAATTGTCAAATAAAAAGTGATTCGCATTTTGAAACTTTGTAGAAACGTATGACTCCTAGATTAAAGATAAAAGAAAAGATATCACTCGTTCAATGAAAATTTATTTGTTTTTCTTTTTTTTTCTTTTAATGTTTATGATAATATTTTAGCAAAATATAATTTCTGTTTCTAGCTATTACAAACATCTCAAAATTAATGGATATTTACCACTTAATAAATTTGTTTTGGAGTATCAAATTATTCAGTCTGCCAAGATCGCACGTCTTATTTAAAACAAAAAAGAAATAAAAAAAATAATAATTAAAAGATAATGATATGATTTTCAGATATTTTATTAAATATTCTAAAAGTTCAATTGTATAAGCAGCTATAGTAATACAGATGATACTGTGGCATCATCGATGAAAGAGTTGCCAGATACAATGGGTCTGTTATTTTCCACTTATACGAGGGAGTTACAAAGTATAAGACTTGTCCCGTTGTTCTCACGTATGGCCGAAACGTGATCGAATTGCGGAGCTCGTTTCGTGAACATGGCAAGTGTAAATTTCCTCGTTCGATAAAACGCGTGCCTCCACAGATCACGAACACGTACTGAGGGTTTCTCTTAACCCAAGGATTTTCTTTAATTGCATCGTCAATTTACCACACTTGATTTTTTTACTCCACTCTTGTCAAGTGGATCATTCCCCAACCATTGCACAGGACGAGGTTTTTCAGTGCTAACAAATGGTTCACATGACCGCAAGAAAAATTAACTAAAGAGAAATAAAATATTAAATGGTGAACGAGTTATACAAAATTAAATGCCATTTTTCACGATCGACAATAAAGGACTACGTGCCGTTTGGGTTCAATTCCCATTCGATTTGAACTGAACGTTTTTCCGCACTCGAAAATTAAGTAATTGCTTTCGGAGGGTAGTAAATGGAAATGTTTTTGCGCAGTAATTTACGTGAAGATTGTGAATTCTATGCAGGCATGGTAGTAACGTTGCGTGTTTCGCATTTTTCTGTTGTAGGTAATGCAGGGGAATTCGAACACCTATCTGGAAATCAAGAACGATTTGGAGCCACCAATTTGGGCGAGCAAAATTCGCTTCCTGCCTTACAGCTACCACGCGCGTACGGTTTGCATGCGCGTGGAAGTGTACGGTTGCACGTGGAACGACGGCATCGTGTCTTACTCGATGCCACAGGGTGACAAACGCAGCAACATGGAGTTTTACGACACGATCTACGACGGCATCTGGGATGGCGAGTTGCGCTCCGGTCTTGGACTATTGACGAACGGCAAGATCGGCGAGGATGATTTTAAGACCTACGACCGGAGCCAAGAATGGATCGGCTGGAAGAACGACACGCGTTCTGGGCAGCCCCTTGAGATTAAATTCGAATTCGATAAAGTTCGGGAATTCTCGACCGTTCATATATACTGTAACAATCAGTTCACGAAGGACGTGCAGGTGAGAACCAGAAACGCATTAATCCTTTGCCACATGCCTTCGCATTCGTGACGGGAATATATACTCCATGGAGATTCGGAGATTAATATTGAACGTTGAAGCTCACTGAATTAGAACTTTCACAGTTGTCTGATTGATCTGAGCAAGGGCTCAAGGCGTTCGATTCGATGGGTATAATTTGATTAGATATGTCGAAAAACAAATTAAAGTCCGTTTTCCGCTTACTTCTGATTCATTGATTTCATTAAGCGACAATAACTCTCTTTTCTTTTCGTTTTCTGTTCTCTGCTATGACAAAGATAACTTTTTCTTTTTCTATAATAGATAAGACGTTTCCCGAGAATTCTCATAACTGTTGTCTTGGACGTACAATCAGTTGTTAAAGTGAAAAATTAGCCAAAATATTTTAAGTAGTAGGTATATTACAGAAAAAAAAAAAAAAAAAAAAATCAAAGCGTCCATTCAAAGCGGAGGAAAGAAATCATAGGGAAAATTCAGTTTTTCAGTCGACTATAGTGGGACAACAGTATTTTGAAACAAAAAGGAAAGTGCGCAGTGACAATAAGAAACAGGGTTGAGACGCGAAGGTGAAATCTATTTTGTTGTGGGAGGAAGAAGAACAGCGGAAAGATGGGAGACGTCTTATTTATTATACGCCAAGGATGGGTCACAGTATGCGGAAAGATGCGCGCGGATTGTGGAAAATTTTCCGGTATTCCCAATAGGTTTTATAATGGTTCGCGAAACACTCGGCTGGGTATCAAGATTTATTTGAATGGGGCGCCTCATTACCCAGCTCGACAATTGTATTGGCGCGACCGAGCACGGGCGGTAGCGAACGAACGAGTAAGCGAGTGAGCGAGCGAGCGAGCAAGCAAGTGGTGGGACGAGGTTGTCGGAGGCAGAATGGGGCTGTTCCACAATGGCAGAAACCAGCCGGGCCGTGGCAGCAGATACGCCACGTATTCAAATACAATACCGACAGTCTGGCAAGTCTGGCAAGCTCGGCAGGCACTGTATGCCACCGCGACCCCTTCTATTAACAAGCACGAGCACACGCGGGATAGGACACGTTGTCGGCTGAAAGACAGCACTTCAAAGCGTAACCATCCCTAACTGCAACGCTGCCTCGAGGGTAACGTCGAAAATCCATACGGGAGAGTGCGGGGCATCGCGACGTCTTCCAGGATGAAGGAGTTGAATAATCTCTGCTTTGTAATCTCTTCTCGACATTCGCCACTGCTTTATAACATGTTGGCAATCTAGCCCAAATCACACGCGCCTCCGTTCACATTACCTCGCTTGATTGCTCGCGCTTCATCTTTTATTGTTCCAGTTTGCTCTCGAAAAACGGAAATTTGTATTCGTTATTGCTTTAACTTCTCTCGCCCTGATTGCTCACATTTTCAATAATTCATCAAGCATGCATCAAAAAAATTTTGTTTTATAAGATTGTTTATTCAGAAACTTTCTTAATTCTATGAAAATCATATTCTTTTCAACGCAGATTGTATTTTATGAATGTACACGATTTCTTTTCAAGCTTTCGAGTTCTAAAGATGGAGTGATTCAGGATTGAGTTCTCGAAACCGGGGATGGTTTAATCGAGATTCGCGGCGAGTTTCACGATTACAGATGGTTGTAGAGGGGTGTTTCATTATTGGAATTGGAGCGGCGCTTACTTGACTCTCTAAATGAAAAGTCCGCTGAGGTGAACGAAAATACGTATATTACAAAAAGTACTAATAGGTGAATGAAAAATGTGCAACGCGTGGACAATTAGCTATTCAAACTGCTTTCAAAGCTTGATAAAGTCCCGTTATAAGATATTTTTAAGTAAACATTCCAATTTTGTGACCAAGGGGTTAGTTGTTATGCATACACAAAGAAACAGTCATTAACTCGAACAACAAAACGGAAGTCTTGTAGCATGTTTGCTTCAAAATGTATATTGCATGATCGAATTAAACTCTAATTAGCATTCTCGTAAGACTGTACTAAGCCTACGTTCTGTTGTTTGGATAGACTGAAGAGCTATTCGGTAATGCAAAGGTTGTCACTATCATTGTCGATGTAATCAACGTCGAATCGTAGCGGTGGAACAGGCTCTGATATGAGGAAACGGATGGAAAAGGACTGGTACAGATGGTTGGCTTCGTCTGATAAGAGTGTTGCTGAGCTGAGAATTAATATCGAAAGCTTGCTGACGTCATGCGCTCAGACGTACATTTTAATACTCCAAGCGAACCGCCTTGTTTTATGATAAACACTCCCTATTTTTCCAAAATTAGGGCGCGATGATTAAGAAAAGATTCTATCATCTGTCATTTTTTTTCCTCAAAGCTCGCTACAAATGATGTCATATGGTTTTGATCAATATTTCCGACCCTGAACACATTAAATAAATACTCACCACATGGTAGTAAAGGCTTTATTAATATTGATTTTAGATCTTCTCAGAGGTGAGCATAATGTTCAGCGTCGGTGGGAAATATTACAAGGACGATCCAATTGTATATGAAACTATCGAGGATAAAATCTTCGAGACCCCACGTAACATCACGATCAGACTGCACCATCGAATAGGCAAATTTGTCAAGTTACGCTTCAGCTTTGCCTCCCGGTGGATCATGATCAGCGAAATCACCTTTGACTCAGGTGAGCGTGGTACAGTACATTAATAGTTGGCACGTGACGATCACCGGTTATAAAGCCTCAAGCTAGTCGTGTAACAAATATTAATCACTTACCTTGAATACAAATATGCGTTACACTACAAATTACATAATTTTATACTCGAGAAATTAACTTTCCATTACCCCAACCTTTAAAGGAGAAAATCGTGCAGGAAATATTTATTCGCGTAATGTAAGTACTTCTTTTTATTAAACAACAAGAAATGCAATTTTAATTGCACACATCCCGGCGAAATTTTCCGCCCCAAGCATAAATGAATGATCCAATCCATAACATACTTTGCAAAGCTTTCACTTTAATGGAATCCAAAAAGATATATTAAGAAAATTAAATGAACCCCGTTATATTTCGGTTATTACATTTTCCGGGACCGTTACACGCGATGATAAATACGCGACCGAAATTTCATCCTATAAATCTCATTCCTCACGTTATTTCGCCGCGTAAATGAAAAATGTTGTTCCTGTCTTATTTCAGATATTGCTCACGGGAATTTCACGCCGGAATCGCCGCCGTCAACGGTGGCTCCGCGCTTGAGGGATCGTAGCTCTGCCCGAGACACGCCATTGCAAGCTGAAATTCCAGTTTCCACGGCAAAGCAGGACGACCCGACATACATGGCTGTGATAATAGGCGTTCTGACCGCAGTTATTTTGCTCTTGGCCGTGGCGATTTTCTTGATCATAACGCGTCACAGGCAGAGGAAGAATTTCGCCAGCCCGTTGGGCGCCAAGAGCGCCATACCGTCTGGGAATCACCAGCATTTGTCCCCGGAATCCGCGTATGGAACTACGGAAAAAGACCCATCGCTAATGACGTACAGAGTCGAGGAATTAGACGATAGGTACGCCGTAGCGAAGCTCACTTCCTTGCCAAGGGATCTCAATGACCGGTTGCTTGGCGATGTCAGAATGGACGAGTACCAGGAGCCTTTTCACGACAACAAGTACAGGGAACCTTCGCACGCTTATTACGGATACAGCACAGTCGTTATAGACAACAAAGATCTCCACGACAACATCGAGCAGTCTGGTAAGAGCCTCAATTCAATAGCCCCTTTTCAGACCTTTTTAATTATTCTTACTCTAAACGAAAACTTATAAAATACCTCAAGTTGGCAATATTTTTCTTCTTTATACCCTTAGTGGTCGTTTTATGAAATGAGAAATTGTTGTTCGAGATTCAAGAGTGATAAATATACAAAAGAAAAAGGAAAAATAAAGAAATTATTATATCATAAACTTATGCTGAGTAAAATGTCAACATCGTACAGTTGTTAAATGAAGTCATATTAAATGTTTACATTTGCATAATAACGTGAAAAGAAATTGACATTAATTATTTTATATGACGTATCGAGTTTCCAAAGTATTACTAAAGTTACCTTTAAGACAACGTCACTGTCAGGTTGAATTTCCGCAAAAGATAATAGTAAATCATTTGAATCACTTAAGACCCGCATCCTCGATATGATAAATACCGGTATCTATCAAGCTAACTGGGGATTGTTTTATGTTTGGAAATTCACAGATGCTACCTACGACTACGCAGTGCCAATGCCTGTACCTAGCGTGAGCAGTGATCAAGACAGCGTCTTCTCGAAGTCGTCCAGAGGCAGCGCGAAGGTAATTTCAATTCTGCTTTGCAATGTTTCAGCTTGTCTCGCGGTAAACGAGCCCCACTGATTTATGTCGATCGATTTGCTCGCAAACAGGGTTCGCTGTTACGCATTCGATATTACTGAGAAATAAAAAGGCATTAAGCTAATTGATTTTGCTTAAATCTGTTTGTTCGGGAAAAAACCTTGGTTAAGGAATCTTTCTTTATGCACTTTACGCAAACCGCACCTCTTTAGGTGCCAATTTCGCGTGACATGTTTTGCTGATATTCACATTGTATTAGGCATGCTTGCAGAGCTTTTTCCCGCCGCCTCCGCCTCCAATCAGCGCGCCGCCACCTCGAGGTAACAACAATCTAACATATTCAAGCCCGCCTAGTCCCGAACCGGTTTATGAAAGAGAACGACGAAGCAGCAAGCGACGGGAGCATTCCCTGCACAGATACGCGTAAGGGTTCCTGCTGGATCGGCGCTACACGGGTACGTTTGTATTGGAGATTATTGTAAAAAGTCGCGCCTTATTCTTCGCAACGAGCATAGCACGATAACTACTTAGGTGGGAACAAAATCACGGCGTACAAGAAAGAATGCGATTTTACGTCTAGGAGAAATTTGTACATCGCTAGTAATTTTACATGCGAAAATTATGAAAGCCGGCATAATGATAGTAATTACGGTAACGCTATTTTTGACGCGCGTCCTAGTGCGCGCAGCGGCCGCACAGATCGGGTGCGAGCAAATTATAGACTTCGGGGAAGAACCTTCCATTATTGCTTGACGCAGTGTAAAGTTTCATGACGACCGATCGGTTGTTTTTACTAATGTGATGCAAATTGAATTTAGATGAACAATGATCGACAAGTACAAGGTCACGATTGCGAATGAGGCCGTGTGTAAATTCTACTGTAAATTAAGTTATTAGTATTATTAAGTTATTAGTATGATTTTAGTTCGCAGTATGGTGATGTACTTGTATTATACAACGGATAATTTGCTTTTATATTTTTGATAATTTTTTGTAAATTTCGCGGCTGAAAATTTTACATTGTGTCATAGAGGATGAAGAGAGTGAAAACAAAAAAATGATTTCATTTAAAAATCAGTCGGTTTAACGTATTTTGTGAGAAACGTTTCTCGCTTTCGTCGAGTGCGTCAAACAAAAAGTCCGAGAGATTCGCAGAATTTGTTGCGAATTTTCATTTGAGTCGTAAATCAGTGATTCGTACATTTGACGGTTTAATTACTTTTACAATTAAAAGATGAATAAGAGACGTTTAAAAACTCAGAGTAATATATAATTTTATACAAAATCTGTTGTCATTAACATATATACTTATCCAGTCAGTAAAAAGAAGAAAAATGTAGTTCGTAATATTTTCATTTGTTATATTTTTTATTATGAAGAAGCTATTTTTGATGGAAAAATTGAAGATTGATTTTGGCACGGCAACAATTTTGAAATAAATGAAAGAAAACGAGGCAATTACAAGCATTTTAAAAATGATGAACGATGTCTCTGATAATTAAACAATCAGAATAATTTGCATATCAATTACAAGATGACGCGAGTCGTTACCTTGTATGTTTTGGATGTTCGAGTTATTTATCGTTTGTATTTTTTTAAAATTTTTTTTATATAAGTCATTGTTAATTAAACATACAATTATATGTATTTTATGTAATCTGGCTTTTCGCTTCAAAATTTTACACATGCTTTATATACTGATTGTAATAATTATTATTTCTATAATTTACAATTACACTTTTGAACTCGAGATTCCAAAACACATGAATTTTGATAATGTTGTATTCAGCCGATAAATTATACAAATCGGTTACTACCTCGCTTCTGTACTGCCAAAACAAGTCGCGAGTGTGATTGTTTCCCACAAACAAAAAACTAAAGAAAAATTAAAAAAAAAGAAAAGGAACAAAAAAAAAAAATACAAGACTGACTCGTTGAAAAAAGAAATAATAAAAATAAAAACATAACTCAGTCCCGTGCTGTTATTTATTTACCAGCGCCTGATTCATGTTTGTTTATTTATGTGTAATTTTATACATACATATATACTCTCATACTATTACAAGATATACAGTATAAATTAATTTAGAATTTAATTGCGACTGTTAAGTGAACAAGGAGCACAAATTGTATGGCAAAGTGTATATTTAACCAATATTAAAAATTGGTCCCGGTGCGAAACTCCTCCTTCTTCGTCTTAAACGACGGAAATCAATTTCACTATCTTTATACCGACGTCGCCTTTTCAATGCATACAAAACGTAGACGATTTCTGTTCTTTTATTTTCCACTTTTTACTTTTTTCCTCTCTTTCTCTAAATGGGAAAACGAATCGACAATACAGGGATGTAACAACAATAATAAATAAACGTGTATGCGTAATAACCCGATTACATTGTGATATGAAACGGCTAAATAGCATATTCGCGTCATGGTCATACGGAGAGCGGCAGATAAGGATGGCTATAAATTGATGACTCGCTGCATTCTAGATAAGCTAGTAACTTTTTAGCGGACAACTGTACAGTCGCATTCAGTCGAACTCTTTTTAAAATACGCCGGACAATTTTGCTCAAAATAAAAAAAAAAAAAAAAAAGAAAAGAAAAAAATATAAAAAAAAAGGATCAATTTCGTACTTGACCGTCAATCGACTCGACGACGGCACGTCGATACTTTCGTCAATTAAATGAGTAAGGAAACACAATTACGTGATGCTGATTCGATCGTTATCTTCATCTCTCCGTAAACGCAATCCTGACGCGAATGTTCGAAGAGAGATACCAATTCGCGGGGATTAACGGATGAAGAAAAGAGAAAGCTTGTTCACCGGCAGATGGAAAAGCGATCATCAATCTTTTACAACGACTTGAACTCGTCTACGACATTGATTAGATGTAATCAGTATATCATATAAGTGTAATCGAAATTCAGTCATAGACCGTCTGTAGATAGAGCTGCGTGACGGGCTATTCTCTCTCCTGTGAGCTTAGTGTACATATTTCGCGGTTGTGCTTTTCGCCTACAAGTTGGCGACGATACTATAATTTTGCATCCTTGCAGATATATATAAGTGTATATATATATTACACACGCGGTGCGTTTGCTGAATTAATGCGACTGTTATTGAGTGATACAGATAGATCAACGATGAAACAATCACTGTAATTTATAAGTTGATTTTTATAGTTGAATTTCGAATTCTAATAGATCTATATGTATAACACGAGCTCGATTCGTAGGACGTGCAATTCATTTTCAATGCACTCAGAAAAAAATGGAAATTACATTCTATCTAACAGTTTGTGAACATAGAGACCTTTGTTTCAAACACTTCTATCTAAAATATACAAAAATGTTATTGATATAATTAGTTGTAATTTTTGTTTTCACGATTTCATTAATTTGTAACTCATTCAAGTATTTGGTAATAGTTTTATGATAGAGATATCTTAAACAGTTAAATAGATTGTAATTTTTAGTATTTTATTTCTCTCAGTGCGATAGGAAATTGAAAATCGACAATTCCAAACCATTTAAATATAAAGCAGAATAAATATAGATTTTATTTATCTTCCTTTTTTATTCTAAACTTTTGTGTTCTTAATGTGTTGCAACAACATAATAATGATCAAAAATGGGCAATACAGATCATTTGACTCTTTTATATTGAAAATGATGTTTTATATACTTTTAAGAAATTGAAAACAAGCGAATAATAAAAATTAAATTATAACTTGTTTTCAAAGAGTAGACACATCAAACTTATTCCTCATACTGTAATATTACAAATTGAGCTCCGTGGTGCGTAACGAAGTGAAATTAATGGCAGACTGAAAATCTGAGAAACATGATTGTATGAAAAGGATGTCAGAGTCGCGTATGAAGGTTTGGGAGATACACGGAACTTGCCCTCAATATTTAGGTGTAGGATCCTCGTATACCCGAATGCTTTATGCTCGCTTTGTACGTCGCGCGACGAGCTTTCTCGCTGTACCTCGCGTACTTTGGTGCACGTCTATATGCTTACGTAAACATTCGACATAAAGTTGTTAAACAAAATTCAAGACTCCGTACGATTCAATAGCCTTTTTTTCAGCTACAAAATTATCCGTCGAATTGAACTTCGACGACTGGAAACGTTCAAAGTTTGTCCAATTTTTTGCGAAACTGTGCACGAAATACGTCATATCGTGTGAGGCTGTAATCGATGGATTCGCTGCAACAGGATTTTCGCGTATTGCACTATCGTACGTTAGTATGTAAAAAAGCTTGGTCGGCGCATGCATAACTTAATCATCGATCAAAATTACATTTTGATATAATACGATTAAAAAAAGTTGAACAATTATTACTATTGTGACAACGTATTTATGCATTGTCAGCAAAGAAAGGATTTAATTTGGTTTTCATTCATTCACAAATGTACATAATATTTCTAATTTATACATGCATATATATATACTATACGTACCGTTGCTAACGTGGCTCAAAAAATGACAAAGAGCCGTAAAATGTAAATACTTGTAATATAATTGTCACGGGTACCACTGAGTGTAATTATTAACAATAATATCGTTGAGTACCGAAGATGCATATTTGATATTTGTGTGCCTGTATTCTTTTGTATGCTATTGAAAATAGTCGAGAAGAAAGGAACGAACTATACATATAAAATTATAAATAATTATACATATGTTATAGAAAAATATGAGTATCGGTACTGTACACATCAGACTATTTGTCAAAGAGACGATGAAATAAAATTTTAGTGAATCGAATTTATCTGCCCGATGTTTCACTCTAATGTATACTTAATCTTTGTGTCACTGAACTAGCGAGACTTCAATTTATGGTAAGTAAACATTCAATTACTTTTACAATAACATCGAAATAATTACATGATATGAACATGAAAATTAAGTGAATTCAAAAAATATTTGTAATAAATAGTTACATTTATTTCATTGTAAATTTTATAAAGGTTCTTATAAGGAATCGTTGATTTGATCAATATCTTATTAAGTTAATATTGCCAACCACTATAACTATTAAAAAGGTGCGACATTCTATTAATTTAATAACCACGTGTCATACAAATAACTTTTTGTTCCTTACAACGATATGTTTGCATTAATAACCCCTTTCAATTGTCTCTTTTGGACCATAAAAACAGGTCATTAATTGTCTTAAGAATGCATAGCAGGGAATGAATTTTTGCAAATGCGCACGTATCCGCCCTTGATATTTTATCTTGTGTAATGGTTTCCTGCCGCTGCTGGCTGTCCTTGCGGTCTTCGCGCTTCGTTTATTCTTCATACTCCTTTCCTCTATACAAATCTACTCTTCATTATATTTTCTCATTCTTTACTTTTTTTCTTCGTTTCTCTTTTGCCTTTTTCCTTTTTTAAGTCCGAAGATGTACGGCTAGTACGAGCGAAAATGCCGCAGACCGTAAAGCCCAAAGGAGCGTGTCCCACGCGAATTAAAGGGAAGCCCGCGAAAAGCGCACAGTCAAGTCATTAAAAACGTGCACATCGTTCTGGCTATTAGAATGACACATGGCGTCATTGACGGTGCCAAATTAGGACGATGAAAGAGCCGCTGGGCCACGGTCTTTGCAACTCCACAGACAGCCTCCTCCTCGAGAATCACGCCCAATCCAGATGGCGCGTTCACGTTTAATACCATTCTAATTTCATTTAAAAAGCAATTGAACGTCTAATTTGAAAATTATAATAAATATAAATTTTAATAATCGTTGAAATATTCAAAGTGATTAAATCTTCACTAGACCTCTTTCATCTCGCTTTTACTCAAGAAATCCCACCACGGCGTCATCTTCGTCACACTTCTGCGCACTTGCAAATCATTAATACATTAAAAAGTGTTAGCTCATCATTAATATATTGCTAACAATATATTATTCTTATTATTATTATAACTACTTTATTATTACTTCTCACGTTTGCGTAACTGTGTAAGAGTATAAAATGTATCTTCGCGTCGCATACAATAAATCAATGACTTTTTCCCAAAACATTTGACTTTATATATCACATTTGTATACCGCAAACCCCGATACCATCTTACATTATCCGTCGATATTTATTTCCCGCGTCACGACCCGCGGAATTAATCTGCACATATTCCACAATCGCCATCTAACGCGAGCAAAAACAAACGTTCACGTTCTTTCCGACTTGGTTTATAATAAAACAGATTATTGCATCGGTTGGAACGCTGATAAACGTGCTGGTTTCCTCGTGCGAATGCCACTCGAGATATAAATTAGCATCCGAAAGATAACGCGAACAAGAAACCCGCTGTTGGCTGACTTTTCCGTAAAGATGTGCGAAAAAAATGGCGCTCGTAATTCCCTTGTTATCGGTACCGTCCGGCGCGTATCGCTCGGCCGCCGTGTCATTTCCACGGCCACTTTCTCTCCGTCGATCCGCGCCGCTTTAACGGCCGGACGAACCAATGACGGAAGTCGGTCAACTTCGCGCTCTAATCACTCGTCGCGTGATTTATCGACCGCATAAAATTCTCGAAATTCAAAATAACGCGGGAGAACGTTACGGCCACTAAACGAGATACATTCGTTTCGCCGTAGCGAAACGCGGTAACGATGCCGCCCCGTTCGATCGCTCCATAAACACCAGTTATTTTCATTTTCTCGCCGTTGAAAAACGTCAATAACCGGGCGAAAGAGGAGGATAAGCAGACGCCGGGGCTTTTCATTTCGACGGAATAAAATACGTCGCGGAGGAAAAATGATTTCGTTTGTATTTATTAGCGTGCGCAGGGTTGAAAGGTGGCGCGCTTTTTGACACTTGCAGTAAAAAAGAAAAAAAAAGAAGAAAAAAAATCGCAAAGCGAATTGAACGCCGTGTTCGGCCTCGCTGGGCCGCGAAAATGCGATTCCGCGACGCGCCGCGGAAACAACTTTTGTTGATCTCGGCAATGAAAAAGCTCGGGCGCCTTTACTAGAGCGCGCGCATTTGTTTCGTGCGGCTTAGCTCGGCTCCGTTTTTTCCATGGCTCGCATTTTATAACGGCCGCGAGACTAAAATAATTCATTAAATTCTTCGTGCCGTCAAAGAAAATGAAAATAATTAAATAAGAGCCACGCTGGCTTAAGGAGCGAGGAAAAATTCTGCAGACATAGTTGCCATTGTTAGGCCAGGAGTTAAATATTTAGGGTCATTACTTTTATGGCCAAAGAAATTTACAGCGCGACGTCGACCTCGCGAAAAGAAAGGAATTGTTTACAACATATACAGTTAATATTTTCCTCGGTGAAAAAAACGGAGAATTCTGTTTGATGATGGTTGATAAATTACCTTGGTGTACGTTTATAAGTTCGAACGTCAAAAGTTACGTTTAATGTTTTAGTTAGTTTGTACTTGTTTCGGTTTTGTACGTTGAATTCAATTCGATAATATGGTATACGACTGCGAGCAAAAAATCCGGCAATTTGATTGGATAAAGTTTACAGGTAGTAACGTTAGTTGGTTATGCCCATTTTTGAGGGCAAACTTTGTTCGATCAAATGTCAGAAAATTTTAACTGTGTTGACGTAGCAATAGTTTGTGAAGTTGATATTTCGTACAAAAATGTCAAATATCATTTACATAATCTTTTATTTTGAATCTGTAAAAGTAGTATTTTTAATATTGAATTGTTTATAATATTATCAACATTATTTTTTTTTACTTTTTGTAGGCCGTCTATACCATTTTGGTATAAGCGGTTTACAAAAGCAGTGCACGCCCAAATTGGTATAAACTTTGAATCTAATATTGTATAGAACAATTGTTTACTAAATTAGGAAAACATTCTAGAGAAAATGACCGATTTTTCCTT
Source organism: Aradophagus sp. ZL-2020 (assembly GCA_022817685.1). Lineage (NCBI taxonomy): Eukaryota > Metazoa > Arthropoda > Insecta > Hymenoptera > Scelionidae > Aradophagus > Aradophagus sp. ZL-2020. The sequence continues at coordinate 25,072 of JABFOV010000083.1, read as the reverse complement.
TCCGTGCATAACTCGAACGTTGTACATTTTTTCACGTGCTTTATTTTGAACTTCATTGCGTTTACTTTTAATAAGATAATATGAATAATTAAATTAACAGAGTATATCGTAAAAAGGGTGACGAAATTGCCGATTTATTTAATTGAACGTTTGGTGACATACGTCTGGACAGTGATTGAGACGAATGTATTGACGGTTTAGTGGCAAAGCGTCTCGCCGGCGCGATTATGTTTGGCCAAAAAGTATCGCAAAAATGGTGTCGCGTGCGCCTTGGGACGTCAGCCGAGCTCTAACGATCCATTGAACGTGCAAAGCTGACGCGCCTGGGTTTGGGGAATTTGTCTTCCCCAGAGTTCCCCATTTGACACCCGATGCTCCCTGACACTGATGACTGCCGGGAAAGGATGACTGGCGCCTTGACTGTGTCGACTTTAATAGCGTCACCAATTTTGCGTTCTGTCAGCCGTAGTTCCGCAACTTCTCTCAAGCCACGCGGAAAGTGCGACTGTCATGTACACATGAAAACATCAGCCACTTTGGGATTTCCACATGTTGTGATACTTCACGCGACAGTTGAATCATTTGGAATGTCACTAACAATATGTTAAATATATATTCCAGTATCTGCATAGATTATTTTCAATTTAATGGGCGGTCATGCCATTTATTGTCGGAAGAAAAGCGATGTTGTTGGGAGAAAAGATTTGCCTTGAAACGTTCAGACATATTTATCGGGAAAAAAGACGCTGCATACGGAAAAAATTACTTTTAATTTTAAATAATTACAGTTTAGTTGAAAAAGGACAAATGCAATAAGAGTAAGTAAAGACAAGAATATGTAAACATGTAATGTAACATGTGGTGTAACAAATAACGGCTGTGTTTTCATCCAATTTTTGTTTTCAAATAGAAGCACGCGCTTGTCAGTACTTTGTAAGTCCAACATAAGTTGTTTCGGTCTAACATACACTATCTTCTCGAGTACTCATGTTTTACTAGATTGGAAGTGAAATTGACGGAATTATTCGGAATTTAAATTAAGATGGAGCATTTCAATCCAACATATGTATGAGAAAGAAGTTCCATACGTACATAAAATATGAATTCGGACGTAGAAAAATCGTTGCACGAATTTCGTTTAGGAATTGTGAAAAAGTGATCAAATATCACACGGAATGGTAAAAATGGAATAAAGTAGTTGATAAAACTGAATGAAACTCAATTAGGTACACTGTAAAAACAAGTCGTTAATCAAAACATTTTTCAATGATTTACAAAACTTTCAACTTATTGCAATGGTTGAGCATTTACTTCAAATGGCATAGAAAATACATGACGTCTTTTACTTCGTAACTTTGATTATAACATCTATAAATGTTTTGATATCGAAGCTTACGTAAAATGTTTAAATGTTTACTTTCAAGACACTTAATTTTCGCCGAGTGGCAGTTGAAAGTAACGTTTTCTATTATTTACTTAACGAAGGAAAAGGAAAAAACAAATTAATAATCAGGCACAAGACTAATTATTGTAAATTCAAAAAATGCTCAATTAGAAAACAGTCCACCTCGGATTGGATGAAATTCGACGTAAAATTAGCACCATCGATTGCAGGACGATAAATCATTGGCTACCGCTTGTAACATTTTGCAGCCACTTGGAGCTCGTTGAAATCTACTTAGCTATTTAAAATGGCGCGATTGAACGTTAAACATAGGTCGAGCGATGCTTTTAATCCGACGATCGTAGCCGAGGGCCATGGGACCGTGCGTGTGATTGTACCGGATGAGGGCTCGAAGTACCGTGATTCAAATGCACAACCGAGTTTCAGTCAACACTCTACGTCGTATTAGACTGGACCAACCGCTGTGCGTCGTCCGATTCTACTGCGACCGTGCTCTTGTAACACGATTTAATCGCCTCCGACGAATTGTCGGCTTGGACAATAACGATTGCCTCAAGTAGCTCTGGAGAACCCTTCTGAAAAATAGTATCAGGATTCTCAGGAGTTTATGAAGCATCACGCACCGACTCCGGATTCAAGCTCGCTGAATCTATTATCTTCATTGCCCTATTTCATTACATTTTATAATGGCCAAAGTGATGCCGATGGGAATTCAATTATTATAAATTTCACACTTGATCAGTTGATAACGGAGCAACATATAATTATATTATATTGGACGAAGAATCATTTTTATCAATGATGCGTGAAAATAAGTGTATGAATTTAAATATCGATGCTCGACATTTCGTAAAATATTCACAGAGGATAGGTTTGTTTCATAAAGTTGTTCTTTTACTTTTGCTCCTTCTTTTCGTATCTTCCACTCCTTCTTCAAGGTGTGGAAGATACGAAAACTCTCTTGCATTCAAAATTTTTACTGACAGTATTTCATTCATGCAAACTATGGTGGTAGTTTCTGTGGCATAATTCGATAATAATTCGATCTCCCGCGGTCGCTTCTTCATTAGAATAATTTAACATAATAACGTAACATTAAGGTATTATCTTAATGTACAGATAATTGCCTTATTTTAGTAACACACATTCTTCCATTACTTACGCGTTCATTGGACATTATTCAAGCCATTAACCTCTCGTGTGTACGCGAAACCTCATCATGAAAAATTAAATTAGGTGGTGGATATTTTTGTATGGAAATCGTGGCGATAATGAGCCCCGGTCTCATTAAAACGGAAAGAAAATTGCAATCATGTTTCACGTATTTATGATAAGTTGAAACAATGGCGTTCGAAACAGCTTAATGTAAGAACGTAAGTTTCAATAGCAACGGCCAAAGTAAATGCAAGTTAAATTATGAGGTACTCTGAAGTTTTAAAGGATACTGTAGTTGTTCATTTATACCACGTATAAGGTATTTAAGTTACGTAGGAAGAGTTCTAAGGAGCCATGTAGCGGATGAAAAATTAATGAAAAGTTCCGTCACATAAATTTCGTCAAAAATTAAACATTATTTAATGTCTCGCGTACCCGCGAAACTAATTTTTAAGCAGCCAAACTTTTTCTGCTTCAAGGTTATTTAAATTTACTCCCCGTAAACAAATCTTAATGAAATGTCTGATATTCGCAAACGGATAATTGAAACAACGTAGCGTGACGGAGGGTTTATCGCAATGCGTTTCACGTATACTCGAAACGAAAATTGATGTCTCGGCGAAAAGTTGGACATTGAAACGAAATTGACTTCACACTAAGAAATTGAATCGTCAATTATTCCATTGCTCCGTTTCGAATAAAAGTCGAAAAACGTATTGAATAATTGACCGTATTTCAAGCCCAACATTCTACTCGGCAATATCAGTCGGAATAAAAAGAAAAGGCAATAAAGCAGTGGCATTCAAAAAATACCTCCGGCACTCCCGAAGCAATAATACTCCGTTACTCGGATCGTTTCTTATTTGCCCGAAATGTCGATTTCGTGGGCAATGGTTGAATCGAAACAAAAGAAACGTTTCGGCGGGGGAGATGGAGGCAGTTCGGCCATCAAACGATAAAAACGCAATAAGTCGAGTGGTTTGGAAAAATCAAGTTGCAAACAAGCTGGTTTGCTCGTTAAATGTCCGAGGTGGTCGGGTGGGGTCAAGTGGGGCCCAACCTTCGACACAGTGTAACGAGTCGCGCACATCGCGCCAGCGTTGTGTCGTTACCAGCCATTATACGCGAGGTGACGAGACAACTTGTTCTTCTTTGCGCTCGTTATCCACGTTACACGCACACCAGCGAAGAAAAGGCAATGCCTTTTTGGCTTACCCTTTGTTTGCTTTTGACTTGGCCTCTCTGTTTTCGCAGTGTCCTCTCCCTTTTCGCTGGCGTTTCTTTCGCTGGCTTCTACATTTGATGAATAATATATGGCGATGACTGTCTGCATTGTTTGGCGTACGTGTGCACATGCGGAGGAGGGCACCGGATGCTGCACGCGAGCTCGTGCGTCTACGCCATTTCCCGCTACGTGTCCTCTCCGTTGGCCGAAGCGAAGCGAACGGACGGCGACAATGACTTCAAAGTTTCCGACACCGTTTCCTTCGACTCGGGCCAAGCCACCGGAACGAAAGCCTCCGCTACGCCAGAAAATCATATTGTTCCTAACCGATTGTTCGCGTTTACGTTCACTTTGCGCTAACCATATGATAATAAGCATTACCGGGTCATTTGTACGGTCGACCACGAAATTGCCTTATAAATTAAGACCCGAGCTTTACGATTCAACGGACGTTCAATTACTTTCGCGTAACGTTTTAACGTAGACTTTGTTTTCGTTTTTATGGTGCCTGAAAGTTTGCGAATAGGCTTGAAAAGAGTCGCGAGAGTATGGAATTATTGATTATATATTTTTAAATAATTTATGTGAATTAATTGTGAATGTGGATTGCGATTGAATCGGTTATTTCTTTATGATTATACTTTGTCTTGTCGTAAGTAAAGAGGTATGAAAATACGATTGGCATAGAATGCCACTAGCCTCGTAACCTAAACGTCTACCTGCGAATATAAATGTAGTAAAGAATTCTGAAAGAATAAAAGTGCAGTGTACTTGCAGTTGTGTACTATTATTTGTTTTGCACTTCACGTGCATAGAAATGTGCGATTTCTATGCACATTATACATGATCCTTTACGATGAACTTGGCGCCGGTTTTACGCGACTATGTGGCCACATGCACACATTAAAGACACGGTTTGCGATTGGTTGTACTTGCATGATTCGTAGAAGAAAATATTTTTCAATTTACGTGACAAATGATATTTGTATTTACACCTATTGCTTAATCCAGTGATTTTATTATTTATACTTTTCATGCGGTTATAACAGTATTTATAAAATAATAATAGTATTAAATTTGATTGATAAAATCATTATTTATTTTATACTTTTATTTAATAATTAATAATTTTCTATCTACGTTTTATCTGTATTCCAAGCAATTGTGTAATAATCTTTGAAATTCTCGACTTGGCAGTCGGTATAAAGTTCTTCAAAATGTTGAGACTAAACGTTTTAATAACATGGTCTCTCGTAACTTAAGTTAGCCATTAATTATTAATTGCACGATTACGCAACTGCGGCAATTACGTGCCATTCTTAACTTTTGCAATACGAAGGTTGCAATGTATATTTCGCCAATTAACTCGTGAACGAAGGGGAGAAAGGATTAGGTATGCGTCTTGTGTCCCGCCTCTCACATTGCATTACTTCTCGTACCTTTATGAAATCATAAATAATCGTTTTAAATCAGTTTAAGGAAGGGCGCTTAAAATAGAGAATGCTCCAAGATCAAAAGTCTTGTTTACACTCTTCCATTTCTTTTTCTTCTCGTACATCCAACGAGTTCCGGCGCGTGATTCAACTTCTTTCACACAACTAACGACGTAACTTTTTTCTAATCTCGTTTCCACTCTAAAATTATTTGTAATCAAAGTCACGGTGAAACGAAGTTGATTTGATTAAGAAGCCTCGAACTCCTTCCCCTGTGATTTCCGCGTATCTTCTGACTCACTACACTAGTGAGAGCGAACCATTTATTTCGTAATAAAAATTATCATAGTTAATAATAACGTCCAATAAATCCATCCTCATCAAATTAGTTTGTTTTCAAGTCGTGTTTTATTAACAGTAAAGTTGTTAGGGAGGAACGTCGTTCGAATTTATCCCCGAGTGAAATACTTTACAACATTTATAAACAGAAAGACCGTGATGGGCCCTTAAAACTGGTGGAATCAAAATTTATGTTCCAAAATATTGACAGCCATAACTGCCGTCAGTCTTCATTTTTATCACCGAGGATTTATTGCCGTGTCTGAAAACTTAGACAGAAGTTGTTGCAAGTCAGACACTAAACAAAGGTATTTCCATTTTAGAGTGCGCCCATCATCGGTTACGACGAAGAAACAAAAACTCGGCGTTTCACGAGTCGCCGAACCTAACGCATCAAGATGCAGATAAAACGTGAGTTTGCAACTGCTTGCATTCGACAGTTTTTAAGCGCCACCTAGGAAACGTCCCTAAAAGTTGCACACTTGAAAGCCGCGCGAAACTAAACAAGCAATACGTCTGAGCGCCGTATGAGAAGTTGGACGAGGTTGCTCCTCGAATTATGCGAGTCATGAATTATGGATTCATGGATTATAAAATTGACAAAGCGTTATATCGATCGCTCTTGTTCCTTTCAACGCCTTTTTTCAACGTCTGGCGCAACGAGCCTCGGGCCTATTGCCCCTTTATATTCGGCGCTAAAGAAATCCGATAAAACTGCTTATCGGAAAAAATCAAAATAACTCCGGCTGAATGCGCTCGGCGCTATAAAATGACATAAATCGCCAAGTGTGCGGTACGTAAAAAAATTTAAATATGAAATACGATCATTCGATCATCGTAAAATGTTATATGCGCGGGAGTTTTCGAGACTACCGGCGGAAATGCTCCAAAAGTAAGTATTTTTCTTGTCTTTTGCAATTGGAATGTATGTGAGTTAAAAGAAAGGATTAATGTGCTTGGACTTTGAAACTGCGCCGTGAGAAAAGAATGCGAGTTTGTCAGTATTCTGGCGACTCGCTTCGAAATCCGCAAAATATTTCAATTAATTTTTCCAATAATTTTATCAGTAACGAGAAAAGTTTCATAAAATTGTATCGGAATTCGAAAACTTTCGTCAAACGTAAAGCCATCACGATATTAAAACCGCGAATACGCCAAAAAAAAAAAAAAAAAAAAATCATTCAAAGTTGAATCGCGAAGCAAAAACTAACAAGAGCAATTTGCTTATACCCTCCAATTAATTCATTTTATATATTCACTTCACTGTAATTTGACAACCCGAATAGAAAGGAACGTTACAAAGAAGCTCGCATGCGAAAAACCACACGTTTGTCGCTACTCGTAATTCCATTATTTATATACGGGTTTTCAACTCGATTCATTATCGTTGTTTCGGAGATTAAAAAATTAGCTTTTAAAAGTGCAGCCGACAAATTATAATTGCAAAAAGAGACTTCATCGTTCGCTTGATAACAGCTTCTGGCTCCCTTTTTTCCCTCGCATTATTTCTGAGGTAATTTTCACGTGATGGCGACATAATATCGTTGAAAGCGCGCCTACCAGACATATTTTGCCTCCACTCGCGGGGAGTCGATGCGAAACTCACGTGACGTATCGCCGTATAATATCGTTATGATAGCGCGCCTTGGTCGGCCTCGAACACGCAGAACGGTTTGATACATCAAATTACTGGAATCGCAAAGTGCGATAACTCGTGATCCACGTACCCGCTACCAAGAAGGTTGCGTCCATTTTTATCTCGTTTGTTTTTCAAAAATTACCGCACCACTTGCAAAATCTTCTCCCTCTGTGCAGATTGCCCAAAATCATACGCGAATTTAATAGTCTGGAATTTATCGACTCAATTTATCTGGCTTAATTTATCGTCGCTAAATTTGGGCTTGTAGTTTTAAACTACTTAAATCAGGAATTAAATTCCTTTTGTTGGACACGGGTTATCTTGTTTGACTTGTACCTGTCCGAACCGACGGAACGTCTCGAAGTTAATAGCTTGATAATGTTAATGATCGGTTCTTCGGACCCGGACGGTTCGTAGTTTAAGCCGCACGCATCATGACCGTCATTGTATAGCTGAATATCAAAGGCGCTTTGTTGGCGAAAACCGTCTGATAAAATTGCCACTTGATGCCAGTTCTTGTGCTTTTCGTAACGTTCATCAAAGAAGCTTTGTGTCGGGGCACGAGAACAAACGATAAGAATAGTTGACTAACAATATTTTTCTTTTAAAGTTCCGTGCAATACTTAATCTTGCAGGGGCGATGAATTTTTTAGATATTTGTATTGAGCGGTATTATATCACTGTCTCGGTTCGTGAGCTTTTCTTTAAAGAGATGTTAATCCAGTGATTAATATTACTGTTACATACATTGCTAGTAAGAAGTTTCACAAATTTTATCGCGGGGAATAAATTGTCCAATCAAATGTTGCAATTTATTTGCACATCAGGAAAAATATGAATACGTAAAGTACGATTGGCGATTGTATACGGATTTTATACGGTTTGTATACATGTTACGAATTTTAATATAATTTACTAACAGCGATAGCGGTATTTGGGATCAAACTTGTGCATTTAAGTAGCGCACTCAGCAAAAGTCCTGTCATCGCTAGAAAATTATTTGGAAGTTGCAGCATTTCTTCGGTGTACAATCGCCGATCGTAACTTGTGAAGTTTAATATTTCCCTAGGTAAGTTGTATGTCTTTTATGAAACAAAGTTATAAACTGTGAATAAAACCTTACCTACTTGCGTTTTATTTTAAGTAAGATTACCATTAATTTTTATACAACACATCCAGAAAAATGTGTCACTTATTGTTACTGTTAAAACAATATTTTAGAGCAAATTTTTTCGGTTTTTAATAATAAAATATTGTGTTTCGCACTAAAACTGCCTTGTTTTTCTTAATAGATCCAAAATAGAGTTTTAACAGTTAAATATTATAAGGTATTTTTCTTTGTGCACACCGGTGCAAATTTGCATAAAAAAAAGAACGTTATTTTTGTGACTGTGAAAGAGACATTTGAGGGTTAAATAAAAAGGCGACAAAATACATTGAATATTTATTATTACGTTGATTTACATCTGCCACACGTGGATCAAGGTATTAAGTCTATTTGGGTCTTGAGATCAAATATAAACACTTGAGTATGAACGTCAGACTGTATGACGGGATTGTCTCGTCATCATTTTTAACAGTGCACTTAACGATCGGTAAATTCATCCGCTCGATCACATTATCGAAATCTTCTATGGGCACTTGAGAAGTTGCAACCTGCGCCTTGTCTTACGATACATAATGAAAAATCATTATTTTTAATTGATTGTTCCATTGAATTTAATAAGCAATGAATAACGTGATTTGCATCGATATTTAGAGCTCATATTCGACGTTTCATTTAAAATCATCCTTAAAAAAATAACACACTAATTATAAATGTTAAATTTTCCATGTAAAAATATCCACATGGTATGAATTTAAACAAATTGAAGTTGTGTCTTTTTCAAATCTGTTTGAAGTATACGTATGTACTTTTTAGTTACTATTAAGTTAGAATTCGTGGATTATCCTTGAATGAAACTTTATTTCCATAATACAAATAACATAAAAATATAGGGAAACAAATTTTTTCACTTAACCATAGCGCGCGTTTTATAATTTTGTGAACATACACTTTTACGAAGTACGATCATTTTATGCTCAAGAAGACAAGACTGTTTCATACACACGTGCGCATCTGCGCACCGTTATCCTTGGTTAATACACGTGTGTTTGATGTGTCCTCCTCTTCTTTAAAAAGGACTTTTATTCTGCCACGGTATATAACAGTGAATTTCATTTATTATATGGATATCAGTTACAGTCTATCATGAAAGCCATCGTTCCTTATATTATCGAAATTTGCCCGCCATTATTAGAAAATGAAGACATATTGAAAGTTATTATATTCCGTATTAATAATATATATTGGGTTGTTATATGAAATCGTCCTTATCGGAACGTGAATGAAATATTTTCGGATTCTTCAAATAATGGTTTGTTATTTTTTTTATTACGGTGAAATTTGACGAATTACTTTTTAGATATATTGTATCTACAAAGTGTTTTTTCATGCCTCATTCATGCTGTATTATATAAATATAATCAGCTGAGTATTACTGGCATCGTACATATGTAATTATTTTCGTACGAAACGTCTCGTGTGGGGATATAGCTTCATCTCCACATGCGTGTGAAACCACAGTTACCTTGAGTTAGAACGTTACAAGTGAACTTGTGCACCGAAAATTATATGTTTTGGTGTAATCGATGTTTAGAACTACGGCTAATCTGCATTAACTTCGTATTTTTCGCATAATCACATTGTGAAATGTCGCTTGCAATGCATTATTATAAATCATATTGTAAACGTTAAACATGAAACAATCACCTTGTCAACACGAATACAACATCGCTACACTCGCACGATTCGAATGTTTCCTTCTTTCTTATTCAGTGCATTTATGCTTAAGTAGAAAACGTTACGAAACGGAAAAAAATAACTGCAATAGTGGGTATGACGTGTTTTGTTATTATCTATAAAAATTGAATGGATAATATTTATTTGAAGGAAAAGGAATATAATTCCAAGGTAACAACAATTGTGAAAGAAAAATAACTTGATGAGAAGAATTGGAAAGGCGTTGTATATAACTATTCAACAACGTCAAACAGAATGTAAATTTTAATTAATTAATTAGTCTATCGCGTGACAACTTTCTTGTGGATTTTCATTGAAATGCCTTCAAGTAATAAAAAGAATGAATAATGTATGAGAAAGTCGCCAAAAACTGTTCCGACGAGACGAAATTATTGCTTGGAACAAAGTAGACCGTTAAAAGCGGCGCGGAACTCGCGCTGTTTTCGCGCAACAACTTTCTATGGCTCTTTTCGGCTCGACTCGAAAACGCGCGCAACGCCAAGCGAAGCAATCAATTCGACGCGAAAACGGTTTCGGCCGTGTCGGTGAAGCTCGACTCGAACTCCTCGTTCGGTCCTGTTCCGTCAAACGGAGCCAATTTGTCAGCGGTGTAGGGCCTAACCGTAGTTGTTGTCGCATCACGAGAGCACCAGGGAAGCTTTGCTCGTCAAAGTACAAATTAGATTATACGTAATGTCACCGCGGGGTGCGCCACGAGAGAAAAGTTAGCTACCGGCGGCTCCGTCTTGTCGCCACCTGAGGGGGTGACTGGATTAGGGGAGGGCGTCGCGCTCCCCCGGGGACAAATATTTCAATATTTACTTGGAAGCAAACACGGGCGGAGGCAAAAATTGATGCATTATGCGGCGTTGTCTTTTTTATTACTCGAGCTCTTAGGAGAGGAAAAAAAAATGGCGAGGACCGGCGGCGCAATCAATAAAGGCGTCCTCCAGGTGGAACCCGAGAACTCGGGGCAACCTGACCTTTTGATGTATGCGTGCGCCGGTGTTGCGGCCGCTGAGAACGTTTGGATACATTTTTTAGGGGTCGAGTAAAATATGAGCGTCTCGTTCTTTGCGCCATTATTGAATTTTTCTGACACCCCGAGCCGGCGCCCCGGGCGAATCGCAGGATGTGATCGATATAAACAGCGCTTGTTTTCTTTTCGCTTTCGCAATTAACGATCGACTGACTGGTCGGAATCGCCGAGTGCCGGGATCAACGCATTAGCATACATTGCGGGAGGCGACGGGACGCCCCGGGTGGGGCAAAGTCGCGCGCTTATAATTGGAAAATTTTTGATCACGAAGCTTGAGGCGCGATACGTGCTCCGCGTGCTTTTTTGCGGCAACGTGAAATCGAATCACGCCATAACCTCATTTGCGATGATATCAAACTAATCAGAGTTGCTGGAAAGTTATTATACTTTCGACCGTAACTTTTTTCTGGAATAGAGACGATCCTTTATGTACTGTAATATACTTGGAGAAATAAAATATTTCAATAAAAGTAGTCACGCGTATTCAATACGAGGGGACCGAAGTCGTTTCCTTCGGGCTTCTGTATTCACGCGAAGGTTTGGTAAAATATCGAATTGATTGAATGGAAACTTTTCTACAACTGCGGCGACTTTTTGCATAATGATTGAATTCAAACTTTATGCTCTAGATAATAAATAATTGCGCTTGTTGTATTACGCAAGGTTTTTGTTGTATTATCGTTCATTCTCGTAATAGGTTTGGGGCCACGAAGAGTTTTTAGTTGTAAATTTAAAGCATCCTATTATGCAGACACAATACTTAATTTATGACTAGTCGTCGCGTTTATAAATAGAAATGTTTAATTGAAATGTATGAAATTCGAATCTCGTGTACGTATGCAGCTTCTTTTTCATCCGTCAGTGTACTATTTTTATTATCTCTTTACCAGATATGATGAAATAAAGTTGTAAATCTTTAATTAAGCATACGTGGTTTGAAAAAAAATGATCCCATGAGACAACTTTGTCGGTATCCCAATTGAATCATCGCGAGAGATATTAAGTGTATTTTATCAAGCGCTTTAGAGATATCAAACGTTACATTGAAGCAGAACAATAAAGACATTGGAACAAATTGATAACACTTATCGGTAAAAGTTGTTCATCAAATAATACCTGCAAGAGAGTGCAGCCCACATGTCAAACAAGCCTTGAAAACACGTGCTACTTGTGACCAATCGCCCAAATAGAGCAAACTACTTATTGGATTGTGAAAGACCGATGTCGACCAATTAATGTCGTGCGGTGTTTTTTGCCAACATCGAGCCGGAAACATCGTATGCCCTCTCATCCGTTTGAGGAACATTTTTCCCAAGTACGCGAGTTGTAAAACGAGTGAGCATATCGGTGACTTAACGAACATCGGATTTAATCGTTCGGTAATCTCTTTAAATCAATTTGTAAAATTGTTTCTAACATCTTACTAAAAAGTTCAGCATGTTAAACGTTTGTTAAAATTACAAAAAACTTTGTACTTAATAATTTTTCTTCCCGATTGTATAAATTTGTATACTTATCACAGCGGTTAATTCAATTATGAATTATTTGCACGCATAATTTGAATCAATCATTTGTCACTAATTATGCGCATCGCGCAAATTATCATACATTTATCAACAACGTCATTAATGATAACTTTTCGCCGCCAGTAAAATATGTACGGTTGTTACGTCGGAAGCGGCAAAAGCTTCACAAAAAGACACCGGCAAAACGGTGAAGTTTGCATTTTGATATCGCGAGAAGCGATTGTATAAATACCGAACGAGACCACCCTCGTCGCTCGCGCTCGCGTCGACAAGTCGCATGCATATTTGCGTAAAAAATGCCTCTCGCGTGCATTTCCCGTGTGTCGCTGAAAAAAAAAGCCTCTCGCGCGTTCTCTTTCCCTCGACGCAGCCTCCCTTGTTTTACAACCGACGGAGTTTAATGCTCGCATCAAACTTTTAATTGCTCGGCTCGGCTTGCAAATTATGAACAGATGGGGCGTGCTTATACGTCACGTATCAGGCCGTAAAAATAGCCGGTCGCGGGAAAAACGCGTGGCAGAAAAGACGCCGCGCGTATTATTGTTCAAGGCGACGCGACTTAATATCGGTAAATCAAGGCCCCGGTGTTGGTCTATTATTTATACCTTACGGATATACGATTTTGCGTTTCGCGACAACGTATCGGCGGCGAATCTAAAACTAACATCTGGGCGGCGCATAAAAATGCGCCGAGGTAATCTTTCCCCCGTTCGCGCTCGCAGTATCGCGCTGGAATAAAGCACGCCCCGAGACATTTATCAATTATTTACGCGGAATTTCTAATGAACTGCCGTTATTAATGGTAGTGGCGTTAGTACGGCTAATAGGTTGATAAAGGGCGTTGTTAATCTTGAAGTCGATCGGCCTTATTAATTTATGGCCGCGAAACGTTGGCTGGTTTCATTTTTCCTGCCATTGATTTCAAAAGTTGAACAAACGTTCGTCCGCAAATTTATAGTTGATTATTTTCGTTGTTGGAAAAGTGTTCTTAATTAGGAGTCATTATTTTTTTATGAATCATAAATACGGTTATACGTGCGGGAGGTCAGACCGCCCGAAGGGTTGAATATTTCGCTGCGAAATCGCGCCGGGCTTGGGTCGATGATTTCGAATGCAAATTTACCCGGTTAGAGAAATGAAGCGACATTTAATGATGTGTGTGCAGAGTCGAGATGAAAAATCGTTTTGTCTGGAACAGTGAAAATGTGTCTCATTTGTATGGTTTAGTTACTTTTCAACGAAAACACGTGTTAAAAAATTCAACTTTTTTTAAATTTCTCAATATATACTGTTTTTATTATCATTATTTATTATTATTATTAAATAAAATTATTATTATTTTTAATAAATTTAAAAGAGTACATCTGTAATCAGTTGGTAAATTCAACAGATTAGATGGTTTTGAAAGACAAAGTTCTTTACCACATGTCTCGTCGCAATAAAAAAAAAATCAGTTATTTTGAATTAGTTTATTAATTTAATCTTCTGTAACTCGCCACACACACACTTAAAATTATCAGCAACCATCAATTTTTTAAATCGTATCTCTACTGATATTAGCAATAGTTTATTTGGCATTATTATCTTGTCGCACTTCGGTTAAATTGCGAAATTAGCACAGTCGACACTAATCGTGGGCCAACAAATGTGCGCCATACATCATGCGCTTTATTATCATAAACTCAGCGTCCCGCAAAGTCCTTCGAAAAAAAAAAAAAAAAAATTAAAGAAAAAAAAAGAAGATCAAGACAGAAGAAATGAAAAAGTTTGTCTCGAGCTTTTACTCGTTCACGATTTGTACTATCGGCGAACAACGCGAGCTGGCGCGCGCTTCTACGCGAAATCACGAATTCAGTCACCGGTATTGCTGGTCTTCGGCTCACCAGGTTCCCCACTGCGAGGCGCCTGGCTCGGTGTTGACATCAGAAATTTGACACGGGACATTCCGACGACAGCGAGAGGATAGCCCGAGCGATTTACGAGCGTTCTCCGCGAGCGAGCCGGATTCGAGGGAAAAAAAGGTAGGAAAGGCCGGCTGGCGGAGATGCGGGCCCGAGGGGGCCCGTGCGGAATTCTGCGGAGATCGCGGTAAATCAACGCACGACGTCCAATGTAAAATATTATTGTCATATTACCGTAATATTTATGTAACGTGTATATTTGTTTGCCATTATACATTGCGGCTTCGTGCTCCTATGATGTATCGATCGACTTTTCGAGTATCTAGATGTGGAGCAACGATAAAACAAAAAGGTCAAACGGTTTTCAACAAATTTTTTACTACCGACTGTGCAGATTTGTTCGTCGTAAATTTCACTGCCTTTTACTTGAGTTTGTTATTAAAATCTGGCAATCGTAAATCACACAACAATAGTGAAAATATTGGTTGAAAATGATCACTGATAGATGAAATCGGTCATAATGGATTGGTGAAAATTAAATAGTGGTATTAAAAATATATTTTATAATATTCCCGCGCAGAACAAAATCAGGTGCAGCCAGTACTGCGGCCGGTCCACAGTACTGGCTGCACCTAATTTTTTCTGCACAGGTTGGAATTCAGATCTATGAAATTTATGTGGGCATTGAAAATTGTTAAGCTACATAAGTAAAATTACCTTCCAGATGAGTTTTTACTGGAAAACTATGCTTGAAATTCGAATAAAACTTTCCTATGTTGATAAATTAGTTACCTGTGTATTAGGCTTCAATTTTTAATGGTGTTTAGAAACAGAACTCTTTTATAAATTAAAACGCTTAACATTATTTTAGCTAAAAAACTTATCGTTTTTACGTATTATTTTATCTTTCTCAATTGACGAAAAAATAAACGAAAACGTATTATGACTTTGTAACTATGTGAAATATGTAGCAATAATGTTCACATTCCGATTACCACATAATTTAATTTATCAATAATTCATGTGCTCTTGAAATACATTTTATCAATAATCTATACCTATAACATCACTTTAGGTTCCTTCTGTGCGGATCGATGAAATTCTGGATATCTCCAATAGACACTTTAAAATTCCATTATTGTTTTATGATAAAAATGTTAATGTGCTGACCTACCATTATTAAGCAATTCAGTGAAATGATGAAAGTATAGTTTCGGCTTCAAATAAAAATTAATTGATAATTAAATTTAATACAATTATAGTTTGCATTATATTTGCACTATAAATTTATTATGCAAAAAATAAATATGAAGAATATTGTTGAAAATTAAGGTATTTATGTTTTAATTTAATTATACAAATATAAAATTGCTTCTTAAACCCAGATTAACAAAAGTAACAAAATTAAAATATTGTTATTATTAAAAGTTAGACTCATTCAACATTCAAGCATTTAAAACTTAAAATTTTGCAAATCATATCACAACTAGTATGAAAATAATTATTTTTATTTTTAGTACAATAATTTATTCTTCAGTTATTAAATCTACCACCATCTTCAAACAAAATATAATGGTCAATATATAATTGTATCAAACTTAACAGTTCCTTTTCACTTGTAACAATAAGACTTGCAATATTCGCAGTTAAATGAAATAATTACCATTTGACAAAGCGCAATAGCTGCTAATGAGAAATCATTCTGGGCAAAATTAAATTTCAGTTGAATTTAAATATGTAATTAAGCTTTTATAAAGCTTATAAAGCTTTTAAATATAAATTAAGCTTTAGCTTTTGCAAGTTCGATAACGTTTGTATCGGCTTTTATAACGATATCTAATTATAATCCCGACTACGGCGAGCCGCGGTTTTGCGGCGTTTGAGGTTGAAGCTTGCGACCGATTCATACCTGTCCCGGACACGCCACGCGAAGTTAAAGGCAACGCAGAAAGCGATTAATGTACATACATTTTCAGACGACTTGTTTTAAACACTCACTTCGAAACACAAACGGCCGCGGAATCGATTTGTTCGCTCGTCTGCGGGTTTTAATCTATTTTTTTTTTATTTCCAGCTTAAAAAGAAGCGTCACTATCGACGTGCGCATTTCAATTATCAGAATTTCAAATTCCACTTTTGAAAAGTGGCGGTCTAAAGAAAAATTCCATCTAGTTGGAGATAAAGTGAAATGAAAAAAGTGGGTATAATAAAATAAAAATACTCAGCAATGGATTATTACTTTGAAACGATGACATGCTTTCGGAGCTATTACTACATGGACTGGAAAATTGCAATAACGCTTCGTACGCAGCGGCATTTTGCGTTGCTTTATTTTTAATTTTATGTGCAATGCGCACACACAAATTTGTATAGCGCGTAGACTTTAACTGGTATTTTTATCCAAATTAAATTTCGCTCTGTGCGATGCCGGAGCGACAAAAAGCGAGTTAATTGTAATCAGTTATAATCAATAACTGAGGTGAATAACGAACTAAACGAATTACACTTTTCACATGTCTAATCTGCATTCACATGATAATCTGCTATAACACAAACGCAGGGATTATTTAATTAAACTTATCAAACGTATCCAACTGCTCATGAGCAGTATTATTAATTAAACTTACATTGGTGCAAAAAAGCATGGATATATTGGGCAATTTGACATGTCGACGATCGTTCAAAACAATGGTGTATTGTAATATTACGATCATTGGTGGTGTTGTACTGGAATGCTTTGGCGGTTACTATCGATTCAGTAGCAGGGATTATTATTGAATCCCGATGCCCCTAATGCACTTAGCAGTATAAAAATAATTAACTAGAATATTTCACTTGAAATACGTCAATATTCATTATTCGATGACATTATTTCACACGTATTGATCGACACAGATAATTTTTAATAATAACGTTTCAAAAAATAGAACCTAAAACTATTGAAAATAAATCATTCGAATGCATCAAATGAAATTTCTTCATCGATTTTTGTTTAATAATACATTTTAACGCTCCAGCTATAATCGCATGACATCAAAGTGTGAAACAACTTTTTCATCTCGTTACAAAAACAAAGACGGCGTATAAATGCATTATCGTTGTGTTGCTAAATAGCAAACGTTACGGTTGATTTCATTTCATACACAACGTAGAGTTAATTAGTTTCACCGATCACGTAATAAATTTAAACTGACCAACTCCATTTATGCGACCTTTATACGCACAACAAAAATATCTACCCGTTACATTAATAAACATCCTTCATAGGCATTATAATATTACCGTACTGGCTATAATCTGATTGACAAGCGCCACGACTGTACCGCCATCGGATTTTGACCAAGGCTTTCTAATAAGAGAGCGCGTGTCCCAATGCAGCTCATTTTTTTCTGCAGCAAATGGCAATTCAAAATTTCATCCCAGACGTCGTTATAGTTTCCAATAGCGCAATCCCGGAGCCCGAAACTTCATATCCCCATTTTTGTGTGTAATAAACCAAAGTAATGCGAATGTAATGGTTCGAGCAACGTTTGACCTTTGGATGACGAACATAAGACCTGTCTCAGGGGTTGGGTGTAGGCAAATTAGAGAAGAAAAAGACGCCAAGTTGGCGTCTAGGTGATTTGATAGTCGTGACTTGGTCGACGCAATCAATATTGCATGAAAAGAAGGAAGAAAGGAAGGCAGGAAGAAGAGGGAGGAGATCGGGAAGGAACGGGAAACAAAGTATGGTTTGAGCGACGCGGGTCCTGCCAAGCTGGCATTTACAATGAAACGAATAGAAAAGTATCCCTGGCTTCGCCTCTCGCTTTCTCTTTCGGACTATCTAGGCAGTCGCTCGGTACCGCTTGACTTACCCATCCAGTCGAAACTCACTTTATACCAACATCCAACAAAGCCTCTGCCCTTCTTTGCTTTATTAAAAATTGAGGATGCAATTTACCTCGGTCGTGGCTCCGCTTCTAAATAAAGAAAACTCAGACAAGAGTGAGACGCTTTGCCTTTTGCTCATAAGTAACCTGCTTGCTTTTCCAGGAGCCTTGCTCTAGTGCGAAATTCTTTCGCCTCGCGCCCTCCCTTTTGTCGCCGTTCGCCGAGACTCGTTATGGTCCTGTCGTCGCAAGCTTTTCGCCCCTACGTGCCCTGGTTACACCGTCGATTTTCACTACGAATACGCTCACCGTTGCGGATCTCGGGAGTCGGGAATTACCACGGGGATATCACCTTAAGGAATTGGCCAAGCAGGCGACGATGCGTTTCAGGCAGAGAAGTTTCATCCGTTAAAAATGACGCCATTTCGAGAAAAGAACTGACGAGACGCCACGCCGGATGTTATCCCGAAACTCCGCTTTGTTAATTAAGGGAAGGGCAACTTGATGCTTTTATTTCGTGGAGAATCAAGTATTTTGGCGTTGGAAATTATATTTGTAGGCAAGAGTGTGTTTGCATAAATCGGTGTAATAACGTGTGTAGTATCGAGATGAGTTGGTGGTTCAAAAAGTTAATCGCCGGTGTGAATTAAAGGACAATGTACTATAGCTAAAGAGCGAATAAAGTGAGAGTAAAAGCGTGTACACACTAGCGTTGGCCGTTAATATTTACAGGTGCTGGTTCGTGAGCCAAGGAGAGAACATTGTACGCATAACCGTATCTTATCATTTCAGACTTCCTTTCAAGCGGGTGACCATTTGGCTAATCCCCACAAAATTTTTTCGGGTATTAAAGTCCCAAGTATTACCATGATAATAATACATTAAAAACGTGCCTAAATTATGGCGAACGTTCCAGATATTGGTAATGTCCTTTTTTTCAATTCCAATCACAAAAAGTAACAGTATAATCTGCTACTTTTAGCTACCGTTTGATGCAAAAGAAATCATCGAGCAACAATTTGATCGTTTTGTCATCCGAAAGATCAGTGGAACAATATAATTGTAAGATTGACACGGTAAATGTTTATCGTAGAACGGGAATTTAATTTCAACCTAGTTTCAATTCAAGCTGACTGAACGTCAAGTATTGTTTCCCGGTGTTGTAAATATCTCGTCAGTTCATCTGTTATCATGTATACCAAATAGTTGGTTCATGCGATGCCTGTCTGGAATTATTCTACTATTTCATGGGTATATTTGTGGTGTATATATGCCTGTAAATTGAATACAGTAAGATATTTCATTGCATAAAATAATATCCATGTTTTGGACATACTCACATAGACATACTATGGTCGCCGCGTCACTCACTTGGCGTCTTCAAGTAGCGTTCAAAACAATACAATGACTTGTATTATATTATCCTCAATATAGCCGAAGATGTGTTCGCGAAATTCAACATTATTATGAAATAATTATAGCTGTCCGAAGATGTATTCACAAACTCCAACATTATTGTAAAAAAATAATAATAGCACGAAGACGTGTATTAGAGGTTTTAAATCAATAATCATCAATTGAATTCGATTTTTTTTTACAGAGCGTCAATAATTAACAGTTCCTTTCTGTCATTGATCATTTTGTACAGTTTACAGTCGACTTATGTTATTTTAATTCAAAGGTTATATTTTTGAAATTTGAATAATCGAAATATTTTATGAAATAAATCTAAAAATACGTTTCAGCAAAAATTAATGATAAATTAATGATTAAAAATAATTATATTTAAGAAGATAGAAAAAAAATTAAAGTAAAGTACAGTATAGTTATAAATAAAACATAATTTATAATATATATATATAGTTAGCAATTTTTTGCGGGTAATGGTATAAGTATCAAAGAATTTAACGCAAAAGAAATATTAGCATTTCTATGCGGATATGAAAATATATAAACAACATAGTTTTATGAAAATTGCAAATTTTTTACGTACACAAAATTTTAGTTTCTTCCGATTCTATGTTTCCAGATTTGATCATAAAAAAGAAAGAAAAAAATCCACTTTACTTACGTGATTATACAGAAAATGTACAAAATGTATTTCTTTCTATTGAAAATTTGTTAGACACTCTCCTATATATATACTCTGCAAAGTGAAAGTTCAACTATTCCTTCTCTCCGAAGTGTCAAACCAATCAGAAAAATCAAATGTTACTTCTTTAACACCAGGTGTATTATATACATTATTAAGACATTCGTATTTTTACAGTCTTATGACATTCCTTTCTTAGAATGCTAATATCCTTTAAGTCATTTTCTAATGTCTCAATAAGAGATGATATTGAATCAATTTTTCCACGATTCCGCGCCTAAATTTTCGAACTCCGCAACAATAAAGTGGATAAAAAATATTAGCATAATCGTCGGAGCTAATAGTGCACCTGGCGTATAATCATCTTAACAAAATCAGAAATAATTTGACTGTCAAATGAAGTAAATAAGGCAAATGATAAGTGTGGAGCACAAGAGGCAGAAATAACGGGCTACGATAATCTCGAGATTTATTCATTTTATATCCCTATTTTATTGAATCGATAAGTTGGCAAATGTTGGAAAAAAGGCTCCAACTCATTGGCTCGTGAGTATACGCCAAGGAGTCAAGAAAATCCGTGATTCGTTCATTTCTTTTCATTCTCGAAACAGCTCTGGCGTTGCGTATAATTCGTGGTGAGATTAGAAACGTTGAAGTGATCTCGTTAAGATTTGGTTCGGGAAAAATGTTGGCTTCTACTTACCAGCAGGTGCTGGCCCCCGGCATCGAATCAGACGTGTTACGTTAACTGAATTTAAATTGGTTCACCGTCGCCGCTGGTACCGACGAAGCATTACCATAATTTATGCGCCCTTGCATCAAGAGCGGTCGCTGCTGCGGTACCGAAAGCTCTTTATTATAAATCCAAATCAAGTTTACTCTTTTCGGTTATAAACATACTTCGACAAACGTACAGAGAGGAAAAAATAGATCATCGAATCAGATGAACGAACAAGAAAACGTTTTTGAGTGCATCGCTCCCATTTGATTTATTACAATCTATGATATATTTTGAGTTACATGAAAAGAGTTGTATGAAAGAAGAAAGTTTTTCAAAATATGACGTAATTGGTTGAATGAAAATAATAAATTGTTGGTTCGTTGTTTATGCTAATACAAGTCGGTGAACGCTCGTTAGTACTCGATAACATTTTGTCGATACATTTTTTCGCGAGGAATATAATCCTCGCAAATAATACGGTCGGTCCTTTTTACTTCCCCAGGACGCAACGGGGAGCGTAACTGGTTATGTCCCTCTTCGAAAATGAATATATGACCACATAATCGTAAAATATGTACGAAGAAATGGTTGTTGTCGTCAGATGATTTATAAGACTAACTTTTACGGGATATGAAGGTTCGCTATTGTGCGCATGTTAATATGTTTGGTTCCGGAAATATAAAAATAATCATGATTGAGTCCACGTGTGCTTGCAATGTATGTGGTTAATAAAATATGTGGCAATTATGGATTTTCTGCTTTTATGGGCTCTAGAATTCTCATTGCTATTTGAAAAGTTTAACAAATATAACACATAATTACATCCTTAATTAATCCGTACTGCAATAGTAATAATATATGATTATAAATAGCGTAATGTCAACGGATTCCGCGAATACGAATTTCCGACGAAGGTCCCATATTTTGAAACTCCTTGAAAGTCTCAGACTATACCTAAACGCTCGATTAGAAATAATTTGACATCGCAGGCTCATTTAAAGTCTGATGTTACAAGCGAACGGAGGCAGGTAAAACCAATAGTGTGGATGCAATAAATTTAGATAACGTGGGTTGGTTTTTGAATACTAATCGAGTTACCTCTTGCAAAGTGTGCCACACAAATTATTCGAATCCTTCATCACGTCAACTGCCTGCAACTAATTATTGATATTAACGTTGATTACTGTAGATACACCGCTTGTTGTATGTTTTTTGCATTACTTATAAACCATCTTCGTTGATGAATCTCGCAGCTCTAATAATACCTTTGTATTTTCATAAAATGCATTTTGATTAAAAATGCATTTCACTTCGGATTCATATAATTTTCACACAGTGACAACATTTTTTTTAAATCACTCATTCGTGAGGTTCTTATAAAAAATAGAATTGAATTATATATATTGTATTTAAAGTGCCCTGTAATCTGTATACATATCTCAGTCAAATTGTAGCAATAATTACACTTAATACTAAATTTGTTGATACGTAAATTTATACATAAATATTTTAAATAATTTAATCATTGTCAAATGACGTCTTTCCAAAAATATACATTTCATTTATTTTAAATTTTACCATTTGTTTGTACATTTGCCGTTAGAAAATTCAAAAATACACTACATGTGTATGATTTTGTACGGAGATCTTCAGGACAGTTTATTGAATAAATAATTAAGTTAAAAAGCACAAATTGCTTTCCATTGCGATTAATGTAAATTTGTCTGTGCCAATTTAATTCTACGAGTTTTCATATAGGTTCAAAAATCAATCTTTACGATTATTATAACGTTTAGACAAGGACATTACTAAGTCCAGGGCGAAACTTCCATTCATCATTATCACGCACTCTGCTTCCCCGAAGGCCATTTCTATTTGTCCTTCTGAGAGCGAAATCGTGTCGCAGCTTCCGCCAAGGCACGCGTTCGCCAAAGAGCCGGAGAAATACACGAATTTCTGTCCGTGCAGGTACGCCGTTCTGTTCCAACCGGCTGTTTTATGGTCTTGAAAACAAGCCAGCACGGCGTGGTAATGCTTTTAGGACAGACTCGTAACAAAAACAAGACTGAATTGAAACGGTGACGTCTTCAAGTATTAAGCACTGAATGGCAACTGTAACACTTTGTACAAGTTTGCAAGACCAGACGACAGTTGCAAAGTCGAGAAGAAAAAACGAAATAAAATTAGAAAATAGAAAAACAAAAAGAGCTTAATTTGCCCGGTGCGAAAGGAAACAAATGAAGTAGCCGTGAAATTGTATTATCCTCGGAGCCTAACAATCAGTTCCTCGCAAGTGCCACTCCTAATTCCAATTCAAGCGGCCGAACAAACGTAACGCACGCTGCGGACGGGCAAAACGAATGCCGAGTGCTAAGAAAAAATTGCATTCAAGCCATTAATTATCCCGGCGGCGGTCTCCCGCGAACTTTGAACTCAATTCATCAAGTCGCTTTGACCCGAGCCTGAATGTGATAAACAAAACTCGGCCGGCTTTCAAGGCCTCGGATCCTCTGCCGACGCGGTGAGAAAAGCGCGCCGATTTTGCTCTTGCCATTAACTCCCAGCCGAAATTAAGAACAGAAGTGGATAATACATTGTTCTCTGCGTCCAACGTCGGCCACTTAATGCGCGGGACTTAGTTTTACTCGGCTTTCAATTAAATTTTCCGCTGTCGTCTTGCGTTGCAGCCGCGGTGGATCGCCGTCGGTTATAATAAATCTCGAAGCGAGGAGAGCTCGTGCTTGTTGACGCGACTTTTTGTTTGCGGTCTCGGCGAATCAAGTGAGCTGCGGCAAAGAGTTGGAAGGATTTCAAGGAAGCTGGAGGAGAAGAACACGAGGGGCGGACAGGACCGACAGGACTTTTGGTGCCGAATCACCGAACGATGACAGCGAATGACGGGAAGGCCGACCCAGGGCCGGTCGATTGGCAATCACGACACGGCCGGGATTAGTCGATTGAATAATTCATTGGCGTCGGCGTTGTCAAAGAAAGGTTTGTTCTTCGTTGCGCCGCTACGGTCTTTCGCTTTTGCGCGAAACGAACGAGCATGCAAAAAGCGCAAATGCCAAATACTCATTTGTCTTTGTCGGCAATTATGCGATTTTGTTACTTTTTGCTTGAAGAAACAATCTGCAAAAAGAAGAAACGACGCGCCAACAAAAAGCTCGTGCATTAATATTTTATTGCGTTGCTGTAATTCAATTTGCTCGACCGAACTGCCTTACGATTACTGCTCGCGATTAAAAACACGCTTCGCCCTCGTTTCTGGCATAATCCCGAGAGGAAAAAGGCGTTCGGACCCAGGCTTCAGTGGCTGCCGGGGTTCGGGGTTTTCTCTTTTTTTTTTTTTTCATTTTTTCCCCAACCGGCTGGTGCAATATCTGCGATATTGGCGCGGTAATGGGAGAAACACCGAGCGCAGGAACCTGGCCATCTGAGGTCCTGGATGAGTCATTGGTCGCCATGGGAGCATTATCGTTGCAACTGGGCCCCCGTGGCTGACTTCCAGTAGCTCCGAAGCCGCAATAATAAATGACAGCGGGTTAGCTCGAGACTCACGATATCTGCGACACGCCATTACATCTGCTACTCCCGTGAAATATCCCTCATTAAGTCGCGCATCATTTATCTTGGTGAATGATCATAACGCCGCCTTTAAAAGCGTAATCACGCGCCGCAATGAATACGGTTTGCCATTGTTTTACCAACGTAACGCCCGACATCGAGTGATTTCATTAAACGCTCGACCGATAAATTGCGGCCGATTAATTAGTATCCGGGGTTTGTTTTAGAATTTCGGCAATGGGCAATGTGGTCGTTAATTAAAATGAGATTATGGGACAGGTGCGATTTAATTGCTATTACTTGAGCGGATGACAAT